>JAHZND010004667.1:0-18459 GCA_027744115.1 Acrocyrtus sp. NNG-2020 | reverse complement strand
TCCTCCGCCAAAAATATTATTAGAATGATTGAAGTATCCAAATCGACTCGATCTTCAGCCCCAAATATTGGAAATTTATCAGGTATGACGTAATCCTACTGTGATATCAAATCTAAGCAGTTAGCATTTACCCATAACCCATGGTCATAAAATAATTTGTGATAAAAAGTATTAAAAGGTGTTGTGAATGAAAAATACAAATACACAATCCATTTTTGCAGAGTTGCAGGAGCTTTCTTTGCGAGGATTATTTTCGGATGCTGCCGTCTTATTTGGAGTTGTTTACTGCAAAAAACTAACAAGCTTGGAATTAGTATCGTCGGTAAGATATATAAATAAAATAATCCAGGTTATGGAATCCAAGGTTTGGAAAGTTTCTACATTTTCCTACAAGTTAGCAAATTAAAAATAAGAATAACTTATAACCTAATTTTTAACAATTTAGAGGTTGACAAGGAATGCAGAGAGCATTGCCATGCGTGGACTACCAGAGTTGACGATTCTGTCCGTTAAGATTGTACGTACGCTGGACATCTAACTTGAGTCGCTGTTCAAAACTAAGAAAACCAGACTTCTATCAGATCCGAAAATGTGTTAAGGAAAATTTATTTTACATTTTAAATAATTTCATAATGTGAATGCGTGTTTACATTCGGAGTTACGTGTCAATTAATGTAATAGTTTTGTTCATTATAGCATATAAATTGGTCGTGTTCTAGTATATTACACATTTATGTAAAAACCTACTGTTAAAATTAAGTTCTGTTATGATTATGAACTCAAGTTCAAGTTTCATGAACCACTTCGAGCTCAAGAGGTCAATTTACAGTTCCGTAATCTTGTGTTTTCAGTTTCTCTATATCTGTAAGCATATTATTTGAAATTTACCTATGCAGCTCGTATGTTCGTCGTACGTGTTTAAGCAGGGTTTAAATAATGTGAAATCTTTGTTCCTTAAAACATCCTGCTATTGATTCTAATATTTTGCATATTTGAACCACTACAATCGGTAAATAAAATTAAATCTAGATCTAGAACAAACAGAATTGGAATCGAGTTCATATTGACAATTAATAGATTAAATCATAAGTAATATAATTTATAACTATGAGATTATTAGTTAGTATTTTCTACAGTGGAACTCACAGCCATCAGTGCAGTTAGAAAGGACTTAGAGCCCGCTAGATTCTACAGTAATTATGCAGGGAACAACCGTACTACTCTTGACCAGCCCTTGGCTGTATGTTATTTTGGTTTGAATCCATTGCAAAAATAGATGTGAAATCTTGTACACTTTCCACACACCCGTTATTATCTTAAGAATTTTCTCCAACGCGAAGGTCAAAGAAGCAAACCCCAGACCACCGAAAAGCATAGTAAATATTACAATGATGTTTCCTGCTAAGCTCCTTTGTCGCTAGTCTAGTAAGCCTCAATTTCAGAAAAGATAATTTCTCCAATATTTTCTCCCATCGCCCTGCAATTCCCGACTTTTCAAACATCCTCAGCCTTTCCACAACAGTAGATGATACTAGTCCTTCGATGTAACTCTTAAATCCTCCTTTATTGTAAACCTCCTTTCCAATGCTTACAGCCGCTGAATCAAAATGACTAGCCCAATTGTACGCGTCTGGAGTAGGGAGAATCACCGCGGTTTTGTTGCATTCCCTTAAAGAGCTCAGCCCAAGTTCCAACTCCACCTTTCTGTACAATTTAATAAGCTGCAATCGAATATTATACAATATCTTAGGCCCGTCTCCATCGAATTTCATACTATTTATAAAGCGCCAGGTAGGATGCTCCCTGTTTGCCCGCTCGATGACTTCCATCAAAACATTTTGATTTAGGCTGGTGCTCCAGTATTTCTTATCTTCCAACATTATTTTGTTACTTGCAACTGAACAAACTATGAATCCTTTCTCTCCTTTGTTCCTAATACAATGACGATAAAACTCTAGCTCGTCAAAGGTTTTATTGAGAGTAGTGGAGAAAATCTGCAAGTTCCTTTCCGCATTTGCATACACTTTTACACTATCCATCATTAAGTGCTCAAAAGTTTCATATGGAAATTGTTTCCGAGGTAAAACCATTTTGTAGACGTTGTCGTTCTTATACGCACTGCTTAGGACGAGGAGAGGAAGGATAAATGATATCAGCACACGTACTGATGTTTGGCTCGGAAAGCCCGAAACTGGGAGTTGGTTACCTTGCTCTACTATAGTTTGGAATAGGAATACAGCTTTTCGTACTATGCTTTCTAGCACGCAAGGATACTTGCAAGCACTTACTGCTGGCGACGATTTTTCTCGATAAGCTCCGAAATTATTACAGTTAAGAACTGCCACGCTAAAATTACTAGTAACAGGCTTGCCCCGGTGTGCCACCACAAACTTGGCTGAAATGAACTTACAAGTGCAGAAAATAGTAATGGTGCTTCTCCACGGACACCACAGGTGATGAATTTGAGGCCACTAAAGGGATTCGGGGCATAAAGGGGCGAAAAAGGTTTCTCTCTTGCGGCGGCCGGCAAAACGTAAACAATTGACATGCGGTGAGGGTCGCTTGAAATTGGACTGGTAGATTTTACAATTTGAGAATTTCCGACTATGCTAGAGTTTAATTATTCCATCAACTTGGTCCTGCCATTGCATGCTGTAGTTTTTTAAAATCATTGTCCAAAAGTTGACATTAATTATTTTAAGAGTTTCATCACTATCATCATAATCGTCAATAGAATTAGCAGTGCGCGAATATACCAACTTTCTTTGGAATTCCTGTGCACCCAAGTACAATTACTCGTCGCAATTCCGATATGCGCCTTTTGGGAATGTACCCGAGAATGCAAGCATTATGATATGGTGTCGTTCCGGAATGGTAAGTCGAGCACGCAAAACAAGTTCTGATATACTGACATTGACATTGCTGCTGACATCCACATTACTAAAAATGGACGCCTCAAGATAGTGATGGTACTGCCAGTGATCTAGACGGTAAAGGGAACTAGTACCACAAACATTTTTGGATACACCGGTGAAGAACGCATAATTTTTGGCTATACTTTCAACTGTTGCACGAGCCCCAAACGATTGAGAATGAGCGGACTGTTGAATCCACTTGATTACACTCTTGTACCAATTATAATTTTTAAGTTCCAGGTTTACGGTTGCCAGAATTTCCTCTGGAACTACAAAGATGAGCAAAGTGGGTCGATTCCCAGGAAGAATTGTTCGGGCGCCTTCCAAAGCTTCTATTTGATAATACCACTCAGTGGGATAGCGAAAGTGCCAATAATCCACTTTCCTACTTCCGAATGTGATGTCAATAAAATGGGATATTTCTGTAAAATTTTCTAGTTGAGGAGGAAATAGACCCACGCGTACTTCATAATTCCATGGTTTTGAATTGGCCACAAGCCAAGTGATATTGAAGTGCGCACATTTTGGTGCATTCTCATATGTCCATTCCAATACACCTGGCCTGTCAAAGCATATTTTATTGAGGAGCGCCGTGTAGTTATTTGTCTGCCATTTGGAAATCCAGGTAACGTAAATTCTTGCACTCTTCGGATTGTCGTCTACTACAAGTGCTGGTATCGGGCTTCGCAATATATAAGGAAAATTAACGTTAACCAGGTTCAAGTCTAGGAAGTTGGTCAAGATAAGCAGCCGACTGACAGAGCCAATTTGGTTAGAAAACAATTCCCACTGTGCAAAGTCAAAGTCAGAGTCTGAAAATGGTTTCCAAAATTCATATAAACTCTTAAAGCCTTTTGCCAACAAAGGGTAGTTTGAGGAAGTGTACACTTTTAATGTTAGGGAATTGGTAGGCAACTGGCAAAGTGAAGTGACTATAGTAAGAAGTATGCAGAAAAACATTGTTTATGGATTTGCTCGTTTGAAGAGGTAAATTATCACTTGACCACTGGTCTTATAGCAGAGCCCTCTCCATCTCCACCTACCCAGTCACTGGTTTTCGGCTTCGAAAAAAGAAAACCAGTTTTCAATTTTATTATAAATGGCCTTCCTTCCTGTCATATAGTGATTTGCCTTGGTCCCGTGAAGACCAAAGTTTTCGTTTTTACTGCAATACAGCCAGGTGACTGATAGCGCATGGTTGTCTGCACTTTTCTGTAGCTTTCGCTTCGTGTAGTATCTTCTCCGTGTTATTCGCAAATCGCCACACAATACAAGTGAAGGAGAGGAAGGAAAATGCGAGAAAGAATCGTTTTTGTTTACTTTTTGGAGAATAATGGGACTGAAGAAGATCGAAACGAGTTTGTACAAGTTTTTTTAGTCTGATAGAAAAAGTTGGTTGATTTCAAGCAAAAGCTAAAACTCTAGTGTAATTCCTCAAATTATTGATAATTTGTAAAGTTTAAAAAACTTGTGCAAAGGAAGAAGGCGGACTTAGAATAAGCCATGATTTTCTTTGACGACTGGCAAATCTCCAGGATGGAAAGTGGAAAAGGATCTGTGACGCCTTCAGGTTCAGCTACTTCAACGAAGTCAAAAAAGGGCGATGGGAGTAGACGTGCACGGAGGTCATCGAAACTCATTCCTTGTCTTCCTGAGGAGGTATAAATAGCCCCAGTGCTACTGATATTGTTATTATTAAAGAATAGAAATAATAAAATTATATTAATGTAAAACCTTTAAAATGTAATATTTGGAGTTGTCCCTGAGCGTTTCGCAATATTTTAAAAATATTTGAAGTAAAATGATGTGTAATTTAATTTTTTTCAGGTTGTGAAGAACGTGATGGGATATCTGCCCGTGTCAGATTTAAAGTCATGCAGATTTGTTAACAAGGCGTGGAATCGAGCTGCTGTTACGGTGTTAAATCGGAAACTGGAGATTCGCATAAAGTCAGCGTGGTGTGTCACCAATTACTGCGATATATTTGGCAAGTCAATTGAAATCGAATCCTTGAAAGTGCGGTCACTTCTCTTCCACGAAGATATGTATAAAGAGATCGTAGATGCAATTTATTTTGACATTGCTGGTGATCTGGATGACATGTTACTAGGTCTTCAGCAACTTGCAAAAATTGTTAGGAAACAAGTGAAAAAACTAACGGTCAGCCTAGAAATCGGAATATCCAAACTTCTGAGAACCGCTGATACTCGAAAGAAAGTTTGTGCCATCATTCGTCGAGCTATTTTCGCTGATTACACTGAAGTGGAAGAATTAAAGCTCATATTGGAATTTTATTCGAACAAGGATCCGCCCGTAGTACAAAATAAAAATGAAGGTCGAAAGGAAGCTGTGGCTATAGAATATTCTCTGCCTAAACTGAAATCCGTAACAATTGGAACTGGAAGTTTTGAGAGTATGACAGACTATTATCTAGAAAGAGCAGACCTACGAGCGTTTAAGAATCTCCCTAAATCTGTGCTGAGCTCTGCTANGAATTTGAAGACTTTAGTTTGTGAATCTGTGTATGTCCACCAACCGGTCATCGAATTTCTTCATATACCACAACAGATCCAGACTTTTCACTTACGAGGTGAAGAACAAAATTATGACAGAGATGAACTTATAGATGAGGACATGACGGCACTGACACAGCTCCGCTTTCCACAACTTAACTCACTCCATATTGAGAACATCGTAATCACGTGGTTGGATCATAATGATGAAATCGTCCAAAGTTTTTTGAAGCATTTTGCGGATACTCTGGCAAGCTTGTGGATAGAGTGTTCCTACAGCGGTGGTGGTAATCGAACATTCCCCCCAACTGGAGTTACCATGAAGCAACTGAAGAGACTCAGCTTATATACATTCAAAGGAAAAATCTTGTGGGAAAATTTGCCTGCACTAAATGAATTGCAATTTTATAACAGCGGGGTAAAGTCTTCGGATACTCTTCACTCTTCAACTCTCCCTGCCGACTGGCCTATTACTAAATTCACGTATCGAATTTGCTCAGAAAGTGATTCAGATTTGGTGGGAATCTACCCTTCTTTAGCAATGCCGCAGTTCCCACTTTGGTTCTCCAAATTGTCCTCCCTCACTATTAACTTCAGTCAGCAAACTGAAATAATTGATGCGCTTCCTGGGATATTCCATTGCTGTCGCCAGTTGAAATCTCTGTCAATATGCAACTCTATACAGTACCGCACAGAGGCCACAAATTTGGATGCATGCATTACTGGGATCCCCAAATATGCGCTCGCAAGGCTGAAGGGCAAGTGCCCTTGTAAAAGTGTCGCAGTTTCACGCATTTCGAAGAAAAATATTATTAAAATGATTGAAGTATCCAAATCGACTCGATCTTCAGCTCCAAATATTGGAAATTTATCAGGTATGTAATTTTACTGTTATGTGAATTCTAAGCAGTTTACCCGTTCATAAAATTAATTTTGAGAAAAGTATTAAAATATCTATGAATGATAATGACATATCAAATTACTCCAGAGTTGCAGGAGCTTTCTTTGCGTGGATCATTCTCGGATGCCGCCGTCTTATTTGGAGTTGTCTACTGCACAAAACTACGGAGCTTGGAATTAGTATCATTGGTAAGATACGTAAATAATATAATCCGTGATATCGAACCCAATGTTTAAAAAATTTCGACATTTCTCGATCCTACAATTTAGAAAAATTTAAATAAAATTAACTGACGTTCTTGTTTTTAAAAATTATTTAATTTAGAAGCTGACTAAGAATGCAGAAAGGATTGCCAAGTGTGGTCTACCGGGCGTGACGAAACTTTCCGTTGAGATTATGTGTACAATTGGAGACTAACTTGAATCTCTACGAAAACCAGACGTAGACTTCCGAAAAATAAGAATTGTGTTAGGAAAATATAATTTACATTTTAAATAATTTGGTAATATATTTATTAAATATATATTATGCGCGTTTACATAAGAATATCTGTCAACTGGTGATGTGGCATTGTGAATTAACTATTTGTTTTAATAATTCGGGTTGCGGATGATTTATTCCATTACAGTTATGTTGAATCCTTATATTAGAATTAAGTTCAGTTGCAAAATGTTTTCGAGCTAAAGATCAATTTTCAGTTTTGTTTTTAGGGTTATTCGTATTATTGGTTTTTTAAAATAAAATCTATATAGGCCGTATTTTCATGTTTTAAAATGAAATTTTAAGTATTACTTATGTGTATGTAGATATTCTTACAACTGTCTATAATTCCGCATATATGAGCCACCACAGTTATTAAATAAAATTAAAGGTGACAAATGACATTGGAATAAATTCGGTTATATCAACTTTAATATTTCTTGCCTCCCTAATACTAATTGAGTGCCTTCTCTTTTTCCATTTCGAATTTCACTTTATGAAATATTATTATTGAAAAAATTAAATTTACCACTGGTTTTTAATGTTAAAAATGCACCAGCCACCAGCTATTTGCATTTGGTATTATTACATAGTTTAATTCTCTAATTTAAATTTTACTTTTTAGTCTACTAGAATTTCAATTTTGGGGCGATGAGTTTATATAAATATAGTTAATTAAATATAATTTACATCTGCTCAACAATCGAAGGAATAAAAAACAGTAATAAACAATGTTTACTATAATTAAATTAATTACTACATATGTTCTGATATTCATTAGTAATTTAAAAATAATTTCCATAAAACGTAGTCTGTACAGAAATAGACGTGCTCCTAAAAACTAAAAGTTTTCACTTCGGTCTGAAAATCGGATGTAGGAATGTCATCCCATTCATCTTCGTACTTTGTTATTGTGTTATGAACTATTTTAACTATAGTTGCAGTTGTGGAATACCAACACATACCTTTTCAAACTGCCAGAATTAAAATGTTCTTAGGAAAGAGTCTGAACTGATACTTCTTAAAGCGTGCTGCACAAATGAGAGTTCTTCTAGCAGGCTTATCGATTGCATAAACACCTCTCTCCTCTCACACAATTCACATTTATACGGTTTCTTAGGGTTTGAAATTAAGGATTGTACACCTTTTGCAGATGTCTCCGTAAATTGCTCGCGGAAGAAAACAGCTTTAAACAAAGTTCACATCGAACTTGTTCCGACCCAGAGTGAGTGAGAGACGATAAATGACTCTTTAAGTCAACTGCAGTAAAAAATCGCTTTTTACAAAGATGGCACTAAAATTCTTTTTTCCTATTGGGATTATGAGCCCTGTGTAGGTGGCGGTTCAAAGCGAAAAACGCTTTCCACAAATGTTGCAATTATACCTATATATATATAAATATAGGTAAGATGGCTCACTGTGAGTTTTGCTGTGGGAGTTCAAGTTGCCCCTTGTTTTAAATCCTTTTTCGCAGACAGTACAGTTAAAAGTCCTCTCAGTTGCGGGTAATCTTACATGCCCGCGGAGGTAACTATCCGTGAAAAATCGTTTTTTGTAGACATGACATTCAAAATTTTTCTGGCGATTCAAATTATGAAGAGCTAAATGGGCACGTAATTGTAGTGATGTTGTAGTTTCATGTTGGCATACTGTACAGAAAAACGGACGTTCCTTGGTGTGCGTAATATGTTTCCACACGAATGAAACTGTAACTTCGTACAGGTCGCAAACCATCGCGCGGTAACTAGTCGTGTAACTTTTTTGACGAAAGTTGTAATTTTTAAATTTTTTGTGCACATAAAAAACGATTAGCATAGTTGCTCCATATTGTCTGAAGAACGAGTTGTACAAATTGGCGTCCACTTACAAGGCCTTCTTCTTTCAATAATGTCCACAAAATTTCATTTGTAGAACATGTTTAATTTTTCGAAACCGTTTCAAATCATTAGCTTTAAATTTTCGGAAATTTGTGAAATAAATTTAGAAGTATTTTCTATTTTGGATTGAGCAAATTTATTTAACATGAGCCTAGTCTAGTCCCAGTCTACAACAGCGATGGAGGCTACTCTGTGGGTGACACGGCTGTACAAAACATTTTTTGACTTTTCGTATTTTCTATTAGTCACGCCGTTTCGAATCGTCGAGGTAAGGCGGAAGTGGCGTAATACCACAAAAAACCGGCTTAAGGTGCACTCTACTCCCATTTTAAAATTCATTTGCGGCATAGCCCATATCATATCGGTTCCTTACCTAATACTATATATTAGAACGGGAGTTCCCGCTAACTCAAACATTCCATCTGAGCTCTTTATCCTTTCATCCTGTGTAATCGATACACTTACCATACTTTCTTTTATGAGATCAGTTTGGTTTGATCAGAATGCTTACGCCCAAATCATTTCTTTTTTAAAAAGTGGTGAATTCCAACAAAGCCAGTTGTTTTCATTATCTGGCAAAGCACAAAAAAGAAGTTTCTTATTGAGAATAGTCTGTAGTAAATACACAGCCACAGTTATTTGTTTATGGCACGTAGTACTTACTATCACCGAAAGCCTACTAGCTGCAGGTTTTCTCGATCAAATGAGTTTTAGTTCTGAAACGTGGAGTGAAATGTTGGAAATGAAGTGGAAGCAATTGAAAATCAACGCCTGTGAAATTTATTTATGGGGAAATTGTACAAGCGGTTCATGGACGGGCACCACGTCTGCTGTGCTGGCATATCCCACAGCAGTAACTTCCGCTTATACGACCTCTCTTACAAACTTTTCGACTGTCCTTCAGTTGTTTTCAACGCTCGCATTTTGGTCCGTTGTAAAGTCGCTCGCGCTTCATATTGAAATGGAAATTGAGGACGGGGATTGTGTCCATACTTCACCCGTTACCTTTGAGCGGAATTGCCTGAAATCTGCTGGAAAGGACCAAAAAAGTTTGGAAGACGTAGTTCAGCACGTCAAGATATTAGTGCGGCTTGCTAATTTGATTTCTGAGGTGATGGGGCACACATTCACTTCCGAAATTATTCAGGGCATCGTCTACTTCTCTACATATCTAGAGCAGTCATTACAGCAACCAGAAATTTCTATGGCGTTGATAACCCTATTTTTGACTCTTTCGTACATGGTATTCTTTTTTGCTACTCTTTTTCTTGCAGCCGATATTAGTCATCAGGTACTCAAGTTGGAAAGGACAGTTTGTTGATTCTGAAAAGTGATAAAACTAAAACCCAAATAAATTCTCTGGTCTCATTTATGATAAATGTTTGTTACTTTAGATGGATTTCGTAACAAAGTGGTTGGCAGCGTCCCTTCTTGAAAAATCAAAAAGTCTCACGACAGAACTTCGCGTGAAGATTGACCTTGTTGTAAATGGACCGTACAAAGACGCCGTCTCAATTAGAGCTAGTAATAGGGTCATAATAGATTACGGATTCCTAACAGGGGTAAACTTTCCCTTTTTAAATATGAAAAATGTTTATACGTAAGTACCAGTGAGTGTTTGAAAATGTAAAATCTGTTTGGTTTCAGTTGATAAGCACTACCGTCACATTTTTCATTATTTGTGTGCAGTCACGTGGATGAAATCTACATTGATTGATACCTGCGCACCAGAAATGGAACGAATACTCGATCGGCCAAGTATTGGTATTACTTTGTTACGTGTCAACTGCAAAAATAAATATGATATCTTGCACACTTCCCACGTACCCGTCATTATTCTAATAAGTTTCTCCAACAGGAAGATCAACGAAGCAAATCCCAGGCCACCGAAAAGCATAGTAAATATTACAATGATTTTTCCTGCTAATCTCACACTTGAAGGTTTCTCCTCCTTTGTCCCTACTCCATTTAACCTCAATTTTAGAAAAGATAAATTCTCAAGTATGCTTTTCCATCGCTCCGCAATTCCCGACCCGAAAATATAATAATATTATATATTATATCTATTATTAAAACAGTAGAGTAGAGAACATAAACGTTCTAAAATATACATAAGAACTAATCCTTTGTTCGGTCTGTATATGACTGATCAACGCTCAATCCTAAAATTTACTTTCCTTAGCACCATGCCATACGCTTTATTTTTTAATGTGGATTTTTATTAGAGCTGTAAATGTTTTTCAGCGCCTCCCCAGATTAGCTGCAAGAGAATTCTTCTTCGGACAAAATTTGCACTGAAACTGCTTACACTCCGTGTGCACAAATGAGTTCACTTTAAGCTGACTTGAAATGGGGAAGCCCTTCTCACAAAATTCACATATAAAAGGTTTACTTTAGGGTTAGGAAGTAAACAACTCTCACACAATTCCCGTTTATACGGTTTATTGGGTTTTGGAATTAAGGATTGTGCACCCTTTGCAGGTGTTTCCGCAACCTGCCCGCGAAAGAAAATAGCTTTGAACAAACTTCACATTGAACTTGCGCAGATCCCGAGTGAGTGATAGATGAAAAATGTCGTTTCAAGTCACATTTAGTAAAGTACCGCTTTTTGCACTTAGGATTATGAACTGCGTGAACGTGTTTCTTCAAATCGGAACTTGTTGACCACTTTTTTGGACATAAATTACAAGGATATCGATCCAGATTTTCTCCTGTGTGGTATTTGCCATGCCACTTTAGTTCATGCTCTGTGAAGAAGCGTTTTTGGCACAAGTGACATTCAAAATCTCGTTTCCTGTTGGGATTGTGAACGGTGTTCAGGTGGAGCCTTAAACTTGTAGCAGTTGTAAATTTTCTTGGGCAGAGATAGCAAGGGTGCTTATCGCGCTCTTCGCCAGTGTGAATTTTAATGTGTCTGTTTAGATTATTGAATTGTGAAAACCGCTTCCCACAAATGTTGCACGAATAAGTTGGCTCTTTGTGAATTTTGTCGTGAATGTGCAACTCGCCTTTAGTTTTAAATCCTTTTCTGCAGATTTCACACTTAAAAGGCTTCTCAGTTGTGTGAGTTTGTAGATGCTGGCTGAGCTCACCATTCGTAAAGAATCGTTTTTTGCAGACTTGGCATTCAAAATTTCTCTTACGATTCAAGTTATGTATAGCTAAATGACGACGTAAATCCCATGCTGATGAAGACTCCTGTGTGCATGCTGTGCAGAAAAATGGACGCTCCTTGATGTGGGTCAGTACATTTGAAAGTCTTCCCAGTTGCGTGACTTTTCACATGCACCCAAAGGGTACTATTCGATAAAAATCGTTTTTTTGCAGACATGGCATTCAAAGTTTTTTTTGGCGTTTTGGAAAATGCACAACTAAATGGGAACGTAACTGTGCCGATGTTAGTGTTTCGTGTGGGCATATTGTGCAGAAAAATGGACGTTCCTTAGTATGTATCATTAAATGCTTTTGAAACTGGGTAACATCTTTTTGGAAAGTTTTGAGGCAGAAAATACATTGGCGGCTCACTGACTTGCTGATTACCCTTTGTTTTGGCATTGAGGTCTGAATGCGACTGCAGGAAGTGTAAAGTGAATGTCCGTTGAGGTGATCAGGAAGGCTCTTGTGTGCTTCCAATTCTTTCTCCGTTTTGAATCGTAAGTAGCAAAGATGACACGGGTACGGAGTTTTGCTCTTGTGAACAAGGCGGTGTTTTTTCAAGCTAGCAACGCTAATATATTTCCTATGGCAGATATTGCACTCAAATTTCTTACTCCAGTTTAGATATTCCGGAGGCAACATGCGTACCATTATGTTCGTATCGGAAATCTTTTTGTGGCGTGTCTGTGGTTTCTTCTCCATGTCGACAGCAGTTTGAAACGCTGTATTAATGTAGTAAAAATTGTTTTTCTCTACTTGATTTCTTTAGTTTCTTTTCTTTGCACTATTCTTTAGCACTATTTCTTTTTAGTCTTAAAACTGGTGGGTCGCTTACTTGCAAAATTGATTCTTGCAGTTTGGCTACTATGTGTTGCTTTGCCTGAGGCTGAGTTGGAAATGGCAGCCAGTCTTCCTACTTACCTTATGGTGGCTACCAACAAAACGAGTGCTTCTTTTTTCACTGATGCCTCCAACGTAAAGGTTGCTAGTAGAAGAGTTGGATATCTTTCTGTCACTAATTCAACTAAATTAGGTACCTCTTGCGTCTGTGCGTGGTCAGTGTGAAAGAAACATTCAGTGTATGAATGCTGCTTTGTACTACTGCTTGGAAAAGCCTAAAAGTATTTTTCAACAATAAGCCTTGGTTACTTAAATTCGTTTTTTTCGTATTAATCTTTTTTAAGTAAACGTTTCTGTCCTTGTAGCTGTGAAAATCACAGAAAATACTTACCAGAGAAAATTGTTGACTGCCGCTTGAGTTCAGAGCTCCCATTAGGCGTAGTAAATATTTTAGGTATTTTTTACGTGTTAGTGCGTCTCGGCACGTATCGTTATGCGAAACCGTATGCCAGACAGAGCCAGACCATTTTCAATAGTTGTCTTTAACAACTGATAAGTAATTGACTGAATAGATAAATATTAATAAATAAACAAATGGAATGCAAAGCTAAGCTAAAAAAAATTCATTATCCGCTGCCAACTAAACAACATTTATTATAACTTTATCTCTGATCAATGATCAATCAATAGAAGGAATAAAAATTAACAATAATTACTGAACTTAACTTACAATATCTACCGATATTTATTAGCACTATCAAATTAATTTTTACAAAATGTAATCTGCCTGCGCAAAAATAGACGTGCTTGTACAAATGAAGAGAAGTTTCACTTGGGTTAGGGTCTAAAAGTAGCATACACAGTCGACAGTCCATCCTATTCACTTGATTCCTCAACGTAATTTACTATTTTGTTTTTTTATGACCTATTCTAAAGGTGTGGAATGCTGTCACGCGCCTCTTCAAATTACCAGATCCCTAAATGTACAAAATATCATAATAATTATGAAACTTTGTACACCTAAAAACTGATCATTTGTTTGGCCTGTAAATAATTAAAAAAAGGTCCCATCGCAGGCTTTGTACAATATTATAAGACACTTTATTTAAGAATTGTTTGTGTCAGAGCTGTGAATGTTTTTCACGTGCTTCCTCAAATTGGCGGAAGTTGAATACTTCTTCGGACAAAATTTGCACTGATACTGTTTAGACTCCGCGTGCACCAAAGAATGTCTCCTTAGATTGCTTGGAGTAAAGAAGCGCTTTTTACACAATTCACATTTAAAAGGCTTTTCAATTTCAGGGTTTGGATTATGCACAGTTTTCAGGTGAACCCGTAAAGTACGCACTGAAGCAAATAGCTTAGAACAAAGTTCACATTGGGCTCCTGCGGACTTCGAGTGAGCGAGAGATGCGAAATGGAATTTTAAGCCACTTGCAGTTAAGAAACGCTTTTCGCACAGTTCACATTCAAAAGTTTTCTCAGTGTTCGGATTATGCACAGTTTTCATGTGATGTCGTAAATTACTTGCGGAAGAAAATAGTTTTAAGCAAAGGTCACATTGAACTTGTGCAGATCCAGAGTGAACGAGAGAGGTGTAATGCGCCTTTAACTCACCCGCAGTATAGTAACGTTTTTTGCACAGATGACACTCAAACTCTTTTTTTCTGTTGGGATTATGAACCCTCTGAAGGTGAGCTTTCAAATCAGAAATAGTGGACCATTTTTTCGGGCATAGGTTACAGGGATAGCGGTCTCGAATTTCTCCTGTATGGCGTTTAGCATGAGCCTTTAGTACAGCGGCTGTAAAAAACCGCTTTTTGCACAAATGACACTCAAAATCTCGTTTCTTGTTGGAGTTGTGAACAGTGTTCAGGTGCTGCCTCAAACTGGCAGCTGTTGTAGATTTTCTTGGACACAGGTGACAAGGGAGCTGATCCCGCTCTTCGCCGGTGTGAATTTTAATGTGCACATTTAGATTACCGAGAAGTGAAAACTGTTTTCCACAAATGTTGCAGGAGTAACTCGGCATTTGATGAGATTTGGTGTGGGCGTTCAGGTTGCTTTTAGCTGTAAATCCTTTTTGGCAGATAGTACAATTGAAGGTGTTATTACTTCTGTGGGTTTTTAGGTGCTCGCTGAGATGACCATTTTTAAAAAATCGTTTTTTACACACATGGCATTCAATGTTTCTCTGGCGATTCGAATCATGTGTAGCTAAGTGAGAAAGTAAGTTCTCCGATGTTGAAGACTCGTGTGGGCATACTGTGCAGAAAAATGGACGTTCTTTGGCGTGCGTCCGTAAATGCCTTTGAAAGTTGCCAATTTCTGGAAAAGTTTTGTTGCAGAAAATACATTGGCGAACCCCCATCCTGCAGATTAGCACGTGTTTTGATTTGATTTCAAAGGCTTAAGGTTAATTTATGTGTGTCTGTAAGTTTTTCTCCAAATCCAGGTACTGTATTTTGGATCGCTGAAGATATACCGTGGATAAATATTTTACTTAATTCAATTCTTCAACCCTTTTTATTCTCGGACGCGAGCTGGCACGTTTTCTCGACGACAAATGCTAGCAAACCAATCTGATCAAAGTTATCACAGCACTATTGCTTTAGCGTAATTTCAGTACTTATTTACTTAAGAAATTGGTTTTAGCAGTTTTACTATTGTTTGTGCTGCTTTGCCTGAGGCTGGCTGGAAAATGATAGCAAGTCTGCTAACTTTTCGTTCTTTTTTCATTAGTAGCTCTGAATACGGGGTTGTATATGCAGGACAATTTAGTACTTTTCCCTTGTTGCTTGTACAACTTGCATTACATTATTTATAGAACACTGCAAAGGTCCCATCCTAAAGACATGATTCTACAAAATTAAGTACTTTTTAGGGCTCAGTATTGAAGCATTGAAGGAGTTGAAGGTAATGAATGATGCTTTCTGCTACAGCTCCGAGAAACATGAAAGCATCTTTTTTTTAAAAAAAGAGATCTAATTCTTTTTTGTCGTGTACCTCGGATTAAATATTTTTTTTCGAAAGAGTATGAACTATGAACTGTAAAAAACCACGGGAAATATTTAAGGTAGTTTTACCTGTCACGTATACCTTTTCAAGTCTCAGGTTTTCGGGGAATTCCAAAGATAGCTTTTACGGAGAAGAAATAGGGAATGAAATGCGGTATGCGGTATGTCGGTTTATCTAGCATGGTGCCGACGCAGCATGTTGTTGATATAAGATAAGATGGGTAGGGTACTGTGAAAAACAGTAAAAGTAAAATGTTGGAAATACTTCTGGTAAAGCATTATCTAAAACACTTTCTTAAAACGCTGTTTGGGCCAATGAAGAACTACCTGCACAAGTAAAATTTTGAGATAAAATGTTCATGTTCGTTTAGAATTTCATTAGCGCTATAAAATTAATTTCAATAAAACGTACCATGCACAAAAATGACGCTATACTCTTAAAAATTTTCAATTTCATCTTTAATTGAAGCTCAATCATCAATTTAATTTGCTCTATATATTGTAGTCTTAGTCTACACAATTTATAATTGTTCAAAAAACCTAATACATTTAATAGAAATTATTATATTTACATACAAATTTCCACTCGTCATCTCGCTGACCACTTAGTCACTACAATAATAAAATTTACTAATTACTTATAATAATTCCATTTGATTATTATGTATAAACGAAACCCAAAAGTAAGGTCAACTTTTATAAGAAAACTGAGAATCTGCTCCTTCCCCTATTTACAGATAGTTAAATGCCTTTAAACGTAAACCTATATCCTATTAATTAATTGATTTGATTAGTGCACCGCTTTTACATGCCTGTTCAAATTGCCTTGGCTTGAGAATTTCTTGGGACACGATTTGCACTGGAACAACTTACACTCAGGGTTATGCATCGTTTTCAGATGAACCCTTAAACTGCTCATGGAAGCCAATAGTTTTGGGCAAAGTTCACATTGAACTTGTGCAGATCCAGAGTGAGCGATAGAGGAGTAATGCGCCTTTAACTCACCCACAGTATAGTAACGTTTTTTGCACAGATGGCACTCAAATTCTTTTTTCCTGTTGGGATTATGAACCCTGTGAAGGTGGGCTTTCAAGTCAGAAAAAGTCGACCATTTTTTCGGGCATAGGTTACAAGGATATCGATCACGATTTTCTCCTGTGTGAATTTTAGCATGAAACTTTAGTTCGCCCGCTGTAAAGAACCGCCTTTTGCAAAAGTTGCACTCAAAATCTCGTCTTCTGTTGGGATTGTGAACAGTGTTCACGTGTTTCCTCAAATTCCCAGCAGTTGTAGATTTTCTTGGACACAGTTGACAAGGAAACTGATCCCGCCCTCGGCTTCCTGTGAGTTTTACTATGGGCGTACAAGCTGCCCCTAGTCTTAAATCCCTTTTTGCAAATAGTACACTTCATGGTTTTTTCAGTTACGTGAGATTGTAGATGGATCCTGAGACCATTAGTAGTAAAAAATCGTTTTTTGCAGACATGGCATTCAAAGTTTTGCCGACGATTCAAATCATGTACAGCTAAATGAGAACGCAAACTCGCTGCTTCGGCAGTTTCGTGTGGGCAGACTGTACAGAAAAACGGAAGTTCTTTTGTGTGCCTTAGTATATGCCTTCGAAAACTGCCAATATTTTGAAACGTTGTGTTGCAGAAAATGCATTGGCGACTAACTGTCCCGCCAATTACCCTGGGTCTTGGCATTGAGGTCTGAATGCGATTACTGGACATGTAAAGTGAATGTCCGTTGAGGTGATCAGGAAGGCTCTTGTGTGCTTCCAGTTCTTCCGCCGTTTTGAGTATTAAGTAGCAAAGATTGCATGGAAATAGATTTTTGCTGTTGTGGACGCCGTGCAAGTGCCTTTTCAGGTTGGCGACGTTTGAATATTTCCTCTTACACAGTTTGCACTCAAGTTGCTTGTCTCTGTTTGGGCTGGAACTAGGCAACTGACGCTCCGGTGTGCCCTTTTCGGTAAACCTTTTGTCAGTTTTAAAACTTTTGTGTGTTTGTCGGTTCAGATCCATGTCGGCTGTGCTATATAGTTTAGAATGCTGAAGCAATATAGAAAAAAAAGTTTTCTCTAATTGATTCTTCAGCCCCTATTCTTAAGATAAGGGACGATTTCTCTACAGATGCTTGCATGCAATTACGATAAAAATATCACAACACTATTTATTTTAGCGTAGCAGCAAAAATCCTAACAATTCTGGCACTTAACCTATGAAATTCTTGTAATCAGTTTTACTTTACTTCTGTGTGTTGCTTTGCCTGAGGCTGACTGGGAAATGGCAGCTACTCTTCTTATTTTCCTTATGATGACAGCCAACAAGGATTGCTTATTTTTCCACTGCTATCTCCAAAACGAGGGCTACAAGCAGGATAGTTGAGGCACTGCAGCGGTTCCATTACGTATGTTTATGGAATGAATACTATAAACGCAATTCTACTAAATTTGGTACCTTTCTGCTGTCCACTATTGAAGAAGCATTCAGTCAAAGTATAAATGCTGCATTGTGATACTGCATCCAAAAGTCTGAAAGGATGTTAAAGGAAAAACCTGGGTACTTCATTTTTGTTATGCTTATTTTAAGTAAACCTTTCTTCAACTTTTCAATTTGAAAAATTAAAGAAAACGGTTTGGGTACTTTTTACTAGTCACGTATGCCTTTTTAAGACCCAGGTTTTCTGGGGATTCCAAAATTAGCTTTTACTGGGACAAAATAGGAAACGAGAGGGGATATATTTGCTGGAGCCAAC
>JAHZND010004666.1:0-18210 GCA_027744115.1 Acrocyrtus sp. NNG-2020 | reverse complement strand
TGAAATGCTTGCTCATGGTTCTCAGCCAGAGTTTCAAGAATCGATGCTGCAGCGTAGTTTCCTGCTTTCAAGCACTGAAAACAAGCAAACCAAAATTAATTATTACAAACTTGACTTAAACTTAAAAAGTACTTTTTAGCTACTTTTCTTACATTTTTTATCATCTTTGAAGCATCGTAGTTTCTTCTGAAAGCTGTAATGACCCATTCAAGCAACTCTTGTCCAACTTCTGTTGTAGGAGGACATATCTTGTGCGTGCTCATCACAGAGTTTTCCGCCTCCCACGAGTGCTGTTTTGGCAGTCCAGGAATTTCCCTTAACTTAAAATAAATATTTGACGGCTGTCTCACTTTCACCACTCTTTTCTTCGTCCTGATCATCATCACCGCTTGATCCTCCTCGCTTTCCATTTTACCCAGCTGCCCACAAGAATTGAATCCACAACCGTGTAACGATCCACTCTCCTTTTCCACAACAAAAGTGCAGTCTCCAGCGCAGCATATATCTGAAGCAATTATCATCTTATCATCCGCAGAGTAGATTAGCTCCAATGACTTGCTGTCATCATCAGGTCGCACCAACTGTCCACTTTTTCCAACCCCCCAAGTGTACACATATCCAAGCGAAGACATCACTGCGAAATGGGTTGAGGAGCAGTTAACTTTTTGAATATCGCCAGCCATATGACTTGTGTCGATCATGGTTGGTTCAGAGAAGTCCTTTTCCTCTTCCATTCTATTAGTATCGGAGCTAGATGGCTTCTGACCTTTCTCTTTCCTTCGGCTATTACTCAACAGGGACTTTAGTGACGCGGGATTTAGTCCAGCGTAAAACAGGCGGTTCTTCGTGCTCACCATCACCTTTAAAAATATTTTAACAGTCCTTTTTATAATAAAATTCATATCATTTCGCATAAAAATCCAATCATTTACTAAATATTAATTTTCATCTTTGTATGGGGGGTGAAATGACCAGTCCTTATATCGTTTAAAGAACAGGCTTTGGAATCCCCAATTTTATTTTAGGATTGTAACCCGAACATACTGCATCCAGCACGTACGCCCTTGAATGATATCTTTACAGATATCTCCTACAATCCAAATATAACGCGTCCATATTTGTATACCCGCCTTAATACTTCATCATGCTCTGTCATTTCCTTCCACTTCCATTCCCAAACCAAAATTTTCATTTTGAAGTATTACCACTAAATTTTCCTTCCTAACCCTCACTAGTCACTACTAATCAGTCCTTTTTTTTTACAGTAGTACATAATTTTAGAAGGAAATTGCGTGACAAGTGCTCACTAAATTCTGCTCATAAATCCTTTCCCATTTTTTTCTTACTCTGCAACGAATCCACCAAACTCTTTGCAAACATATTATTCCCTCGTCCATAAAAGAAGTGTCAAATGCTACAAAAGTTCTCAGAATGCACCATGTCACAGGACTGCATATGGAACTCGCTTTTCAACTCTCCAACCAACTTTTCCCCTCCAATCTCAGTTTCCATAACCCTGTTTAAAACAAGTAACCAACTACTTCTAGAGCGTCTCCACGTACTTCTTACGCGTTCACGAGCCGTAATACAGTTAAAACATTTCTTTGACCCCATTGTCCCTTCTTCTTGGCATGGGTACATGTAAAGGCAAAACTATTTATTTTAGAGCCACACTTAAGCTTTTTGTAAATGACTAACATATACTGCTACAGAGTAACCCTTTTCTCCTGTCCAGACTAAAAAGCAAAAACGCATGGAATTCTCCAGCATCAATGTGACGTGACGTTCATATTCCCAGCAAGTACTTACCAAAAGGAAACTACATTTTCCCTCTCGTACTCCTAAACGTAAGTTTAGTCTCTTTTCCTTCTATTTTTTCAAGTCTAATCGAAGTCCAGATCTCTCCATACATACAGTAGTCTAACCAGGTAAATTCTAAATTTTCTCTTACTGCATTTGACACGCCACGCCACTACATATGTACATTTCCTAAATCCTTATATTTATAACGCAAAGCTATACATACTAAAACTTTTGGATAATTATGTCACAAGTCGCAGGTACTATTTCAGCACACAGGCGTGTTGTTTCATGCTGATTTTTCCATGTCATGCATTTATCCCTACCAAATAATATGCATAGTTTTTTTTCCTTACCAAAAAAGTGTTATGATAGTTAAGTTTAGTCTCTTTTCCTTCTATTTTTTCAAGTCTAATCGAAGTCCAGATCTCTCCATACAGTAGTCTAACCAGGTAAATTCTAAATTTTCTCTTACTGCATTTGACACGCCACGCCACTCCATATGTACAATTTCTAAATCCTTATATTTATAACGCAAAGCTATACATACTACAACTTTCGGATAATTATGTCGCAGGTACTATTTCAGCACACAGGCGTGTGTTGTTTCATGCTGATTTTTCCATGTCATGCATTTATCCCTACCAAATAATATGCATAGTTTTTTTTCCTTACCAAAAAAGTGTTATGATAGCAGCTCCATCGCTCCATAACTCTTTTTTTTGCTTTCTCTTCTGTAGTAAAGTAAAGCGTGTCATACTTTCACCAGTAGAGTTAAACGTGCAGGTTCACAACAGTGGAGGAAATGCATACAAACAAACCATATAATCACAAAATCTTTTTCTACCATTCCAATTCCATGCGGACTGAGATTTTTTTGTGTTGGTTGATGATGATTGTTGATAACATGGGGAAAATCCTGCACAATATTATTTCTTCTGCATACACACCCAAGTTAATTTTGCACGATACGTATAAAACTACGCGCCTTTGTTATTGACTTTTTTTGTAGGTGGCAGTGTGACTAAATAATGGCTGCTGAAGGGAGGAAAATATAAAGGTTCTAAATTCCAAATATGCATGTTATATGTATTTTTTAGGTATATAGAATAAACTACGTCAAAAAAGGGACATCGACGGAAAGGAGAGAAGAGTGCTCCAAATTTTCCTCCATTTTCATTTTGCCACTGCACTTGCACTGCCAAAGTACACATATGCGTAAGCAAATTAGCTACAGTCAACTTTTACTAGTATGGCAAATGGCAAGTCAATAATTAAAAAAATTTAAGGTTGATCGGGTAAATTTTTTTCTATAGAAAGAACACTTTTTTTACAACTTTTGTAAGGGAGTAACGCGAATTTCTTGACTGGGATTGGAATATGTGAGTGATTCTTGCAACTTCTGCTGTGCAGATTACATACTCCAAAAAGAGATATGGACTTTTGTGATTTTTTCTAAAGGGAATAAGGTGCTCAGGTTTAAATTAAAAAGTTAGCTTAAAAAATCTTCCAATAATTTACTAGAGAATTCGGTAGTGAAATTTGAGAAAAAGATATAAAAATGGCGACGTTAGGGACAGATATAGAAACGAAAGTTTACTGCTGCTCAAATACCACAAAGGCGGAGGCAAAAATATTGTCATCGTTTGATATCGTAATAATAATTATTATTAATTTATCCATTTTCCAATTCATCTTTTAACTTATCAAGATATTTTTAATGCGGATCTTTTTTCTATATGTGCAGTTTTGTTCGATAATGTTCCTTGTGTACTCCGCGTACTTTTGTGATATGCTCAAGAACCGGCCCGATGAGTTCAAGAATACCACCATGTTTGACAACTCTACGCTACGGGACTTTAACTTCCTACTAGATTTAGAGGGTAAAATTTAAAATACGCTATGTAATAAAATACATGTAGACTAAACTTTGCAACAGCGTACTTTCATGATTTAAATTTGAAGTCTAAACTCTTTTCGTAACTTAAAATTGCAGACCAAACGCAAAATTTCTTCATAGCGGGCCTTCTAGTGTGGTGTGGGTGGAATGTGGCGCTGGGTAACTCCCTTAGTCCCTCAATAATCTAAAAATCGACTAAATTATTTTATTGAATTTACCAACTGCTTATCTTATAACTGTCTACTCTTTATTAGGTGGCACACTCCTGTTTGCAGCGGAGAAGGTATTTTACATGTCTTTTTGTCTTACATTGTTTTTTATGCGTAAAAACGTGCTGAAGTTCGCCATTCTCTACACTCTTTTTTGTTCCATCCGTATATTAAAGGAGAAACAAGGTTTACTCAAGGTCTGGTTCGGGATTACCCTACTAGAAGTTCTTTTTGGAATTTTCATGGTGGTCCTTGCCTTATGGAACTTAAAACGGCGCGTGTTCATCACGACAACCACCATCATGGTATATCTGTATAAGTGGTACGAGCTGTGGATTGTGCTTGGTTTGATCAGAGATCTCCACTCCGGTTCCACCGTTTTTGCTAAAGGTTTAGACGACGGGCCTAATCCCGCATTCGTCATAGAAAGCCCTACGCCCGAACACGACCCCGTGTACACGATTGAAGGGCAAGGTGGCGGCGGTGGCACTGGTACCGGATCAACTCCCAAATGCTCTGACCAACTTATAAAATCCTAGCCCAGAAACTAAGTGTGACCTGTCTGACATTGCGATAGAGTGTGGAAACTGAAAGAAGAAGGGAAGGATGACCTTTATACCCTCAGCCATGAACCACCACAAATCCCTATCTAGCGATATGATGCAGGTTACACCACGACGACTTCCTACCACAGATCATTTGCTGCCTTATCAAGAGATGAAAATATAAGTGAAGTATCTGCCTCATAGTCCACACGGCCTTCAAAACTATACGCTTTCATCATCTCAGCATAACCAAAGTTGCGCCGTATAATAGCCCCTCTCTTGGTTTTTCTATTTCTCTTTATTTTTCAGACCAGCTTTCTCTCCGAGCGAGCAACAAGCAAGACTTTTTACAATCCCTCCGTCCGTGTCCTACAGCATATCTCACATCCCTGTCAGTCATCGTCTTCGTCGATATTAAAAACATGTTATTATTACAATACATATTCGTGAGCTCCATATACATTATGTATCCACATAACATAACATCAGCCAACCGTTTGTCGCAAATTGATACACTAAACCCGTAATGACTAATACTAATTTTGATATGTATAAAAAGACCTTCGTAACTTTACCTCACCACCATTCACCAACATTTTAAAATTAAATTAGCTATCTACCTATTCGTGCCACTAAACAAAACAAGCTAAAACTCAACCAAGCTAAAAGCTAGTCTTCATTAAGCATTCATGAACCCACACCCCACCAAGCGGGGCTAACAGCTTGAAATCAAATTGAGCACCAAATGTATATGTACAACTAGGACCAGGGTCATATGTCATATCAATATCAACACCATCACATTTGCGGAAAAACAAAAACCTCTTATAACAGCCGAGCTTATTTTTCATATCAATTATTAGTCACTCGAGTAAAAAATTCTAGCAAAAGCATACTACTATTACTGCCTAACAGGGACCTTGACTATCTCTCCGCAGTCCAGCGTTAAAAAGTGGCAACAGCAACCATTCCAGCAATGCGATACTTGATTATGCTCATAATGTAATAAAAATATGTACTGCTTTTGCTGCGTAGCCCCTTCAAAAATACATCAAGCCAGTGCTAACCGTACAAAACCTCGTTTCCAGTCCAGCAACACAGCAACAAATGCCAATTATCCGAGAAAAGTCATTTTTTCTACCTTTTGTTTTCCCCTGTTCCAGTTTTCACTCCCACTCAAGGTTTTCCTTCAAAAACAGTTCGAATCCAAAAGCTTAAATTTTCTCTACTTTCTCCAGCTAAACTGTATTTCCTAATTTATAATACCTTTGCGGACATGCCAGCTATAATAATGAAGTATGTATTTTACTTTCATTCATTTCCACCACCTTTCCACCTCTTTTTTATAGCTCACCCTTCTATAGTAATTTCAAATGCTGTCCTTCTTCACTCTTCTTCCCAAAATATTTAACGATGAGCTCGAAATGCTTCGTTTTACTATTGTCTCCCTTCAAATTGTACAATGTCAAGCCATATTTTCCAGGGAAAGTTCATGCTGCTGCTGCAATCACTCATGTCTCATTCTAAATTATTGATTCACGTCCCATGTCAGCTCACAATACAGCTCACAGCATATACCACCACAGCAAGAATTGTGGCTTCCAAAACTGTGAACAAAGATATGATACGATGCTACTTAAGTAGCCCACAATAAAACCACGAGTTTTAATACAGATTACAAAATTATTATATTAGCCTTTTTTTTCTTTCTCCTTCTCCACCACACAATAATACATTCATTCCCACAGCCAATTTCTCAAAAGTCATTTCACTCTATTTTCAACCTAAACTCTTATCATGCATATTGTGTGCTTATGCTTAGCCTACTCCGCTGTTTTACAATGCCCTCGCATTTATTCCATGTCACGCTATTCACACTCCCTTCGTTGCGTACCGTTTACAGCAACAACTACAAGTCAAGCTCGAGTTTAACTCTATAAAAATCTTCTTGTCCTTTCCAACTCACGACGGTGTCCTTTTCTCACAGCCATTGAAACAGTGTCAACTCTGACAACATTTTCCTTCCTGCTTTACTTCGGCCCTGGTTCTGGTTCTATGCTAAAAGCTCTGGAATGAAATCGTGGCATGTTCACATTCCATATATTCATATAACTAAATCTGTCCCATAAAAAAATCAAAACAGCCTGCTAAATCCCCAACTTTAATTTTTTCCTATCAGCAGGCAGAAATAAGCGGAAAAAGTACATGCAAGAGGTACGCAGAGGACAAGTAAAAATATTTTATAAACTAAAAGCATTCTCTTTTTACGCTTGTACAGAGACCCTTTCTCGGTGTTCTCAACATTTTCGTGACTTCTGATTCTAATCACGAAACAAACATAACACGCTACACCTTAACGAATCTCAGAAGTCTTAACCAAGTGAGTCAACGCTCAACAAAAACATCACCTTTTTTAGGTGCTCAGGTACAGACTAGTATAAAACTGTCGTATAATAATATGTATATAAATGTGCAAATGCAAATATTCCACAGCTTTCACCTTTCGTTACCTTTGTCTAAGTCTTACTTTAGCAATTTAACACTCATCTAGAGACTCTAGACTCCAACTCCCACAGTTAATTGGAGTTACCTGCATTCAAAAATACCTATGGAGAAAGTAGGCAAGCGATCCCGTGCTCCCATAAGTATTCCCATCTTACTATATAAGTTCACGTCCCTGTAACCGATTTATTGCACAAAAATGCAGAGAAGCAAGCATTCCTTTTGATTTCTCATCACTTTTGTACCCTAAAGTCAAAAATCAATTGCAAAAGTCATGTTTCTTTCACAGCACCATATAGTAATTTTACCATTTTCACCTTCCACCATGTTACCTTCAGTATCTTGCACAAAATCTCGAAAAAAATTTCTGCGTTTGTGAATGGAATCAGTGTGCAGGTTGCAACTTCCACATTTACCTACTAATTTATGGGCAGCAATAGCAATATACGCTTTTCCCTTATACCACTTTCTTTTTTTGTGAAAATTTCCTTCCTGTAAATAAGTGCATGTAAAACTTCAACTGACATACATGCATATCTATACATATCCCATTTTAAGTATGTATACTCACCGCCATAATTATTATATGCTTATATTTTACTTTCTATTTTTTAAACAGGAGGGGTGGAAATTGCATATAGGTAATTTATATATAGCCGTCTTAACTTCCTCTTCAACCCTGCTCTATTAATAAGGAGGGAAACCTACAAATCTGAAAAAGCTTTCTCCTTCATGTGACGTCGACAACGACATATTTTCTGGACTGATTCGGATCCCGATACGTTACCAACCTTTTTTCTACAAAGGAGCAACGACATCAACATGACCAACCGCAAAAGGACCTAACCAAATTTCAGACCACTTTCTTCACTTGCTTTCTCCTTGCCAAAGCCATTTTCTTCATTCAGATATACTCATTCATGATGGCAAGCTCCTCCGAGGTAAACGCAGCAAATGATATTAAATAAAATCATTAAACTTATATTGGGTCATTTTCTGAGTGTACGTGTGTGCGTGAGTTGAGCATGAGTAGCATTTTTTAACAGCCATCAAGTTAACCTTTATCAGTTAAAATTAGGTTAAAACAATTCTCTCGTCTTAGTAGGGTAAATTTAGCTGCGAACGTACTTATAAAATAGTTAGGGATTTAGCTTCCAAAGTTCTAATAATCATCAAATAATCAATTGCTAGACCCTCAACATAAAACAATTGACCCGTATCGGAAGTACAAGCAGCCACGGCACCGTAACAACTGGTGAAAGCAGTAGTGGTGGAAGGACCGTAATCAACAATACACCACTTAACACTTCCACCACAATTTCTACTGGAAAAACAATGACGGAGAGATGGTTTCTGTGTTCTCAAACAGCACGGACGGAAGCGAGACTGTTGGCAATATTAGACCTGGTAAGCCAGATTTCCCTGTATTTCGGTGAAAATAGTAATAAAATCCATCCTGTCAAAGCTCATAAAATCTGCAGCCTAAAAATCTGCAAGCATAAAGTGTGGCTGCATAAATAAATCAACCTTGACTACTCGTAAACATGGACTAGAGTTATTTCACCGTCTTCTAGTGCTGTTCTGACTTATATGTATGCCTCTAATTCAATCAGATCCAAAGTTTTCCTTTTGGTTATCATTATTATTATCAGATTACATCTATGCTGTACCTGAGCATCTTCGGTCTGCTAAGCTATGCTATTGTTCATCACCCAAATTTAGTGAGGAAATACCTTGAAGAGGTACCCGAAAATCAAGACATTGAACGACTACTCACATATGGAAGTAAGCATTCCTAATTCCACAGACATTTTATAAATCCTTACTCGTTACTTACTCCTCGTTTGGTTTGCACTACGTAATTGATAATATGATCTTATTCTTTTACTCAAAAGGGGCCAAACAGGCGTTCTTTCTTTCAGTACTAATTTTACGACCGGCAGCGTCACTTTTTATTGCGCTGCTTTTGTTTATCGGAGCACAAAGGGTACGTACTTAATAATAATTAGTGTGCGGCCTTTGAATACAAATCCTATAAATTGAACCAGCTAAATTCTGTTTTAAAAATTTGTAATTTTTATAGAGAAGCTTCGGCATGGTCAGAATGTGTTTCATCATCTCTATAATATACATCACTGTGGACATGATCCTTTTCATCCCCAAAACAATCTATACTCAAAATGGGAAGATCTACGTGATAACATATCTTTTCAATGTAGTCTACATGTTATATGAGCTTTGGGTAACCTATGAACTCAAAAAGGAAATAGTTGAATGGAAAGAGAAACAGGATAGTGAAGGAGAACCAGAGACTGAGGACACTACCGTAGCTGGCGATGGCGAGTCTGGCGGAGGGGATGAGTAAAATAAAACCATCAGACCCTGATAAAAATTCTTTCAAGAGGTTCAGAACAATTCTCAAATCAATTTTTAACAATGGATATAGTTTTCTGTTTTTCTTAGGTCTTCACAGACATTTTAGCTACATATATTACTGTGTGTATTTTTAATGTGAGTTTTTTGAAAATGTACAAAAGACAGATGTCAATTTTTCCTAATCCAATTAATGATCCAATTATATCATTTTGTTATATCATGACTCAAATATTTGAATCCCATTATGTCATCGCCGTTATGCGTTCTGACAAATATTTTTGTAAGCAAAAGCAATTCCACAAAAGAATAATAAAAGCGTCAAGGAATTTACCTACATCCCCAGACAAGTTGAAGTTACGAACCTTTTGCTCAGTGGAATTTCTTACTACATAATAGCTACTTTTTTTAACGCATTTACATGACCTAGTCATTTATATTACAATTTCTTTACTTACCGTTGACGATACGCCACATTCCACAATCCTTATCAAAGTTCCGCTCGGTAAACTGTTTATCATCGTTGGAACCTTCACTTTTTGATCTGGAATCCCAAGGCCAAGTTGTCCAAAATGGTTGCAGCCCGTAACTAGTACTCTCCCAAAGCATGTGAGGAATGCAGTATGCGAGTGGCCTGCAGCAACGGACACGATTTTCTCCTAGTACAAATAAGAACGTTATGAAATATATTGACTTGGTTGAATATCGATACAAATTGACCTTCATGTATTTAATATAATTACATAACCTAGTTATGAAGGCATTTACTTTATTTATCGAACAGTGGTTGATCGACAATGCAGGGTATATAAATAAGATTATATGTACACCTAGTTTGCTTAGATCAACTTAGCCTACCTTTAGAGAAATTGGCTTAGGATGGAATAGATTCTCGATACCTCCATTACCCAATTGACCATGGACACCCCACCCAAAGGTCCACGCGCGATTCAGGTGATCAACAGCTACGGTGTGATAGCCGCCTGCAGCTACGCATGTAAATATCACATCAGGGACATTCAAGGGAACTGGACGACTTGTCCATAAAGTTTCCTTTCCCAGTCCTAATTGGCCATACGTATTCTGCCCCCAAACTAACAGTGTCTATTAAAGTGAAAGGACAAAACGCACGTTTGAATATATAAAAGCCCTTGTATTCGTACTATTCATTAAAACCCAATAAAATTTCTTTTTTACCCCAACAGAAGTCAGAGCCACGCTGTGATTGCTTCCAGCACACACCGACTCCACTTGAAGTTTCAAATTAGGAAATATATTCACAAGAGTAGGTGAATGATACTGAAATCGTTCCTTTATTTCGAGTAACTCCGTGGAACTCCCATCCGAATTGGAAGCGCCTAGCTTTCCAAATTTGTTTTCTCCCCATGCGTACACCTTTCCATTTCGAACACACAGTACATGAGAGTTAGACGCGGAGAGCGTTTTTTGAAAGGTGAAGGATAACATTAGAGTAGCCACCATATTATTTTTATGGTTGCTGATTTCCATTCTTTGAATTGCTCTTGCATCAGACTTGAAAACAAATTTAGGGAGAGGTCTGATAATTTTGTTTCTTTTTATGATTTCGAGCAAAACTACAACAAAGAGTTCTACGTAATCATCTAGAATTATTCTTGGGACATCCAGCGGCAACGCGTAATTAATTATTTCCGCAGAATCGGCAATTTCAGTGAAAATTTTGCGCTGAAGTTCCCTCCTCCAAGGAAGTAAAGTTAAGAGTAATCTTCGAAGAAGTTCAACATTTAATTTGCCTATATTCTTTATGGCGAGTTCACGAAACCAAACGAAAACTAAAGGAGGTGCACTATACAAGGCGAGCCAATCTTCTGTGATAAGTTTCCACATCACTGAAATTAATACACGAGTAATCGACAATCAAGTGAAATACTTTATGGATTATTGTATGTAAATTACAATTTGTACATCAATATCAATATTACTTACAACATTTATGCACGCATTCCTCCAGTTTACTTTCGTTCATTTTCTGCAACCCTTGCAGAATTTCTGGATAGCATAATCTTGTTTCTGCTAATAACTTTAGTCCCCAAATTAGTTCGGGATCTGAGAGCCATTCCGCACTTCGACGAGAGGAAAACCAAATATTATTCGTAATCATTTTCCTGCAAAAAACATAAAATATCCGAGCGAATAAAATACCTGGCCACTTCCACTCAAAATAATTTTACACTTTATATCCTTGCTCTTTGCTTGAAGAAATCCTAATTGTTTGCATGTTTAGAAAACAATATCTTGTGATAACTTACTGCACCAAAGCTCTGGGATTCCTAGAGGGGTCTTTAGAAGACCTTGCGGAACCATGTCTCAGATACTGCTCTATTCTTCCTAAAAGTGCGAGATCAGACATAACTTGCTTATCCAGAAACCCACCATACAATTTAGTTTTTTCTTGATCAACTAATTCAAAAAAGAAAAGCATCGCGGCCATCAATCCCTTTGATCCAAACTTGGCACTTATTTGTGCGTACGTAAGCTGAAAGTCAGATCAAATATTTAGTAATTAGGTCTCACATGTCGACATGTCACAATGTTTTTTACGTAATTTTTACTAGAACACTTAAATAAAAATATATAGTCTTACCCCTGCTAACTTGTAATACAGAATACTTTTAGAAAATTTTCCTTCGTCTGCTCTAATATCACCAGCAATAGCACATACTTGGGTTTTGCTAACATTTAACGCACTGCAAACTGCATCCAACAAACTGGCACTTGTTTCCTTTAGAAGCATATAAACACAAGTAAATATTGGGTCCTTTTTCAAGGTCAGTTCGTATATCCCATCTGCTGAAATTATGAACACAGAACAGGAGGCATCTGAAGACTCGCCTATCATTTCTATTGACAAGATGCGAGGTAGAAACGGGATCACAGCTATATCCTTTAACTATGAACGACAACAAAATTACTGTTATTGCTAGACCTTGTCTTTTAGATAAATGATCTACAATGACAATAACTACAAATTACTTACCGAACCATTATGCACTAGTGAAATTTTCAAACTTTTAGCTGCTTGGTCAACACAATAATAAAGCCTATTGATCACATATACATCAATTATATTTGAGGGTATAAAAACTGAAGAGACTTGACGAAAGTCATCGTCGAATATCTGTAGAATAGAAACAAAATACCAACGTACACATCATCCACTCCACGCATCCGCGGACAAAATTGAAAATTAAAATTATATAATCAAGTTGACATGTAGGACTTACGTCGACTTTGCTACAAGCATGGCGTAGAAACTGAGATCGTCCCTTCACTTTTCTAAGTGTTCCTCTACATTGGAATTCTTCTAAGCTTTGAAATTTTACAGCTGCAGATGATGTGCCAGTTGTAACTGAAGTTAGTTTAGTGTCAGCATTGGTCACTGTCCCATGCTGTTGAATAGCTGTTCCAGAATTTCCAGTTGTATTAAGACCAGAGCTTGTATTATTATGCAATGCTTGTGAACCTAATGTTGATGATGTCAGGTGAGTAGAGTGGTCTTGTTTCGATCTTTTGCTACTGAAAAACATCAGCTTGTCTTCCGAAAGTCGTGACATCAAATTATCTTTTGCCTTGCGAAAAATCGATTTTTTGGCCTGAGATTCATTTTGTTGAGAAGGGAGATCGAGATCATCAAGTACCGTGTACACATTTTGCCCAGTTTCTAAACATACGAGAGCACATGTGAGTCCTGTTTTATTTTGAAAAAGTTCTACTCCAACGATTGAAGAAGTGAACGAGACATTAACAGGAGTCGAATTTCCTGTGATAATTGCAAGGTTCCCGTGAGAGCCAACACATAACAATATTTTGTTATTGTCTTGATTCCAGACTAGAATTTGCTCAATCTGCAAAGATGCAATCAGTAAATTAGTAAATATTCTTCATCAAAATCGACAGTATGTAAAATTAATCAATTTGAAATCTTACTTTATGTAATAAACGAAACAGAGTATTAAGGTCAGAATCAGGCTGATCGGATAAAACTCTCAAAGCTTTCAGTTCTATAACACTACCATCCAGAGCTGCAAATAAATACGACGTAAAATTAAAAATTATCTTGAATTTTAATCCCATTCATTTGATTAATTGGCATTAACATAAACTATGCATGAAAAAATGAAAACTGAACTAACCTCCAATGTATAAGGTTCCTTCGTCATCGAACGACAAAGCAGTTATCTGCTTCATTGGGTCATCATACCAAGGCACCTTTTTCATCGACCACGTGTTCTGACCTGACTCATTTAACCCTGATGACCAATGGTGATCACTTAGAAGTAGTAGGTTTCCACACCTGTAATCAAATAGTAATAGGTTAGGTTAGTTCAACAGTTGAACTTCAACTTATTTGGGCGATAAGTAAGGATTTTCTAAGAACTAAGATAAAATAAGACAATATTATCATATCCTTCTGCTACATACTTTTTCAGTGATAGAGCGAAACAATTAATTTCGCCCATTGAAAATTTGGCATACTCCTCCACTGAATCTTGCTGCGGAAGCTCCAGCCGAACTCCGATACGGAACATTTCTTGATGAAGGGAGGACTGATTACTTCTTGGTAAATCTCTTTGAGATGAATGTAATAGTCCCCCTGATGTTGTAGAAGAGACACTGTTACTACTTGCACTTGAAGCCATCCCTGTGGAAGTTGACAAAGCTGGAGGCTGTTGTGCCCCTGGTGGTGACAGAGAAGTATTTTTTCCTGTGGAGTCTCCCATCTTTTTATTTTTCCGGGAGTTGGTCTCAGTTCTCTTTTGCTATTATACAGAACCACAAAATAAATGCATTAATTAAAATTATCACTTTATCAATAACATCATTTTAGAAACTTTGTCTTAACTAATGTCCATAACCATCAACCATGTCACTTTCTTAACAACAGCCCAACCATACCTGTATGTACAATTTCCTCCGTCACAGTCCGTGACTATCAATGGAGAAAAGTCGAGTGAAGAAATGCTGACGGAGTCTATCGCAACGAGTTAACCACTCCATTTGTTCAATGGGAGAGAAACTCAATTCCGTAAGTTCCGATAAAAGTGGAGTTTTTCTTTTCTAAAACTTATCCGCTCCAGCTCGAAAAGCCCTGTGTAATCAAAGGTGAGGCTTATTTAGTAGGTATTCTACATCCCCATATTTATTCCCATAAAGAGTATAAATAACTGAAAAATCAAAACTTATAGAATAAATATTCCCAAACTGCAAATTCCAACTTACCCAATTTCCAGGAGTCAAGTCAGTTTCCACTAAAAGTACTGAACTGATACACTAAATAAATGTACTATAAAATGCTATTTTTTCTTTCTAAAAATTTATCACACGTATATTTAGCAAATTTTAATGCAACTGCATGCATTTATATTCTTGAAACCCGAACGAACTGTGCGATTTTATTAATCAGTGACTATGACAGGTCTGATGTTTATGTTTGAGCGATGATGGAAGTGAAAACACCTCCTTCCAAGTTTCACCAGCAAATATATAAATTTACCCGAACATCCTACCTTATAGATACTCTAGCTAGGTAAATGGCTAAATACAATGAACTGACGATCCTAAAGCAGGTCTACCTGCAATACGCCTAAAATAAATAAATTTGCAATTAAAATAAGTCTGTTTATGTAATTTTCGCAGATTTCATGCCAAAAGTTTACGAGATTTACGGGCACCCTTGGCATGTACTTAGGCTAAATTTAAAATTGGCGGTGTGTACCGCAGCTCTATGCTACTACCTCTGCTGTGGTTGTAGCAGCAGCAACAGTGAAATCAATGCATTGGGTATTTGCTCTCGGGGAGAAAAAGGGAGAAACTGAGAATAGGTAATTATTAGATGCATGTTAATATGCGTGTTTGCGAATAAATATTTTTTATTAAACGATTGCAAAATTATATTTCGGCTTAGTTTACTAGACTTGAACTAGTGGTAAATGATCATGACATATTTTTTGCACTTTTTATGTTTTAAATAATTAATTTTAATTCAATATGAACGCGACTCTGGAATAGTGGGATGATCGAAGACACCAACTTGGGCATTGGAATAGTCAATTGAGAGATTGCGACCCGTTTCGGAGGTGGATGTGGATGAGGTGGATTTCTTTTGTGGCATCCGCTTTTCTTTCTGGCGAGGAGACTCTAATTCTTCCTTATTGTTGAGGAGGTTGAGCTGGCTACTTTGCTTTCGGAGACGATTTTTCTTTGAACGCCAACTGAATATCTGAAAGAAAAAGAAAAAAATGAAAATTGTTTTTTTTTTATAAATTTGACCATTTAATTGAAGCTGGAGGTGGAAATATAAGTTCTACATAAGGTAATAGTACTAATAGTAAATAATTAAAAAAGGAAAATATTACAGGTCTGCTTAATGTTGCACACAATTCGTCTGTTAACTCAAAGTCAAGCTGGTCCATGATGATGAAAGCAGTTTGGGGCAATGTAAAACAGTTAACTTATTTCTTTGTTGTAATTGCAACAGCTTGTTTTTAGTTCATGAAAAGTTGTGCGAAGTAGTCGACTTCCGTTTTTGGTGCAGGGTTAGACTGAAGACTATTTTGCAAATGCTCATGCTCACCTTGAAAAGATCCGTTGGCGAACCTTTTTATTTTAGAGAAAACTGCGTTGCAGTGCAACTCTGTTTAATTTGTAAACGTTTACTACGAAACATATTAGTACCTAGCTGTTACAGAAGTTAGTATCGACTTCCGCTCAGATCATCACCCTTCCTTTCTCATTATCTTTCATGAATTCTAATTTTCATTATAAAAGCATACGAAAGCATGAAGAATTGCATCAATATTTTGAACTACCAAAATAGATTCTCAGAGTTTAATACTACATCGCAAATCGCAATGCAAACAAACAAGGAAGTTTCAGTATCGATGCACTGGAATGCACAACACAATGAAGAATCCGAATTGTGATTACTTAAATGAATAAATATTGGCGAGTTATCTTTGTGAATTGAATCGAGAATCGAGGCGCATATTCCTGTGCATATATACCGCTAAATGCTAAATCAATCGATTATCGATATTATACGACTCATGATGAAGTTGTGACTGCGACTTTTGTTTTCGTTTGTTTATAAATCATGACTCGCTCACAACTCACAGCTAGCTCTTAACATTCAGCCTAAAAATCCAAATTGGATAAGCTTACCATTTACCTACCTGGACGGTTGTTGCTCTCATTTGTTGAACTTATCTGAAATCTGAATGCAAAGAATTCTGCGTGTATTTAACAAACAAAAACTTCTCCAAAATGGCACATGTTTATTTAATAAAATTTATGTAAGGGACGGGACAATATGCCACAATGCTAATTGCGCAATAGCTTCTCACATTACATCTCAACAGCGAAAATAAATTAATTTAGTCAGTGAAAGTACAAGTATAAAGTTGTAGAAGTTCTTATTGTTTTACTTTATTTAACGGACAAAAATTTGTCTACAGACTTTATTTACAATAAAATACATAGGTACATAAATATGAGTGCCCACCTAAATACGATTTGTAGAAGAAATATCTCAGTAAAACTGTAAACTAGAGTAAAGCGTCAGAGATTTGGATATAAACTAAAGAAGCTGCAATTTTACCCAATAAATATTTGTAATAAAATTTCCTTTACGCTTCTCCTTCTCACAAATGAATTTTCTCTGTAGATTGCAACTATCAGCTTCCATTTTAGAGCCAAATGCAACCGAAATGCAAAGCGTTTTCTCTACAAGCTCCGTGTCAGGAGACTCTCTTCTGATTAAGTTTCCACTACATTTACCACTACCACACCCACATGGTCCTTTACCTCCATCTGAGAAGTCAGATCCATTTACAGGGTTGGTGGCAGAGCAAGGAATGGGATCTCCACAGGTCACAATTGGCGACTTGCAGCCCTCAGTATTCGGCTTCTCGCAGTTGTAATGAACCGGGTCGCATTTGCTAATTAATGGGGGACAGTGCACAACACCAGATGGACAGTGTACCTTTGGTTTTGTGCATTTAGTCTCTGGATCTTTGCAAATTACTTCAGGCTCTTCATAGCACTGGGGTTGACAATCAATTTTGGGCTCACAAATAAATCTAACAGGAGGGCAATGTATTTTGGGAGGCAAACATATATAAATTGGGGATTGACAAATTTCAGGGGAGCAATCAACAAATGGCCTAGTACAACTGCTTGATGGGGGAGGGCATATGGTAACTGTCTCACAGCCTGTGTCAGATGGAGGCGTGGCACACGCTTTTTCGCATTCTTTCTCTACAATTACCTCAGTTCCTCGTTTCTTTCTGCATTCTTTTTCGCAACTTTTTCTCGTGGTTGTTTCCGGTTTGCAAGTAGTTGTAGTAATACAAGGTGGTTGCGTTGTGGAACAGTCTCGCACTGTGCACGGGTTTTTGCATGGTTTTTTAATATACTGAAAATATTTAAGTAAAAAAATAATCTTTCTTTTGTATGAAATATTACATGGGTGATGGGATGATATTTAAAAATTATGACAACGTGAGCGAATGCTAACCTGGCAAGTATCGGCTTCATCATAAGTACAATTATCTTGAACTGCTTTACATTCGACTGGACTGCTAATGTTGCAATTAGGCGGGATGTTGTCACACTTGGTAACGTTTTCAATCCGACATCTTGGCTGACTGGATTCAACGACTGTGCAGACTGGCTGTTTAACAACGACGCATGGCGCACATTCTACTGTGCAGGTCCTGTCCTCGATAGTGCACTTTGGTTCTTCATCGATTTTGCAATTAGAAGTTGCGCTTTTACAAATTTTGCCTATGACGTAATCAATTTTGCATTCCGGTTTCTTGCATATGGGCGGGGTAGGTAAGGG
>JAHZND010004665.1:0-11116 GCA_027744115.1 Acrocyrtus sp. NNG-2020 | reverse complement strand
GTTATAAGGACGGGGCAGCGAGTATAATGTGCGGTTTACTGCTAATTGAAAATTCTCCATTGGAACTTTTCTCTTTTCTGGAATAATACATATATTTTTTGCTTAGGAATTCCTCCGTAATTAACTTAATTGGGAAGAAGCAGGGAAGGCAGTAGTGAAATAAAAATAAATTGACGTGCTATTTTTTATTTAAATGAATCCAATAATTTCCCAAGGTCTGCGCAGTTTGCTATTGCTATCATGAATCACGACGGAACTCTACACGTGTTAGAAAATATTTGTTAGCAGATTAGCGCAAAACAAAAAAAAAATTATACAAATTTTTGCGCAGTGTAATTACACGTTTTTAAAACTCGCTGCCCCTGCTTGCTCTGTTCACATATCTAATGAATGAGTAATGAGCGCAAATTTTCGAACCAATTTACTTCATTTCCTTTGGAATTTGCGAGTCCTATGCTCCTGCTGTGCACTAGCACTTATTAAACTAATGAAGCAATATTATCCTTTCCGCGTGTAATTTCTTGCTAGCGTGTACGTCAAATTACATTAACTACTTCATTATTAGTTGCTAGTAGGATACCTTCACAATAAATATTTTTCCTTAGGCACTCTAGCAAGCAAGCAAAGTACATTTAATTTAATACACTTAACTTTTTTTTGCTCGCCACACTAAAATAAGTAGAACAAGAAGAAAATTGTTATCTCGATTTTCGGTTAGCAGAAATTGCTGAAAATTGAAATTCCCACTTCAATAAAAAAAGCTAATTAGGAAGTTGGTCTGCATTTTGTTTTAAGTTGGTGGGGCTTTTGGTCAGTTAGCATTATTAAGAGTGATGATCAGTGAGAAAATAAATGAATTCCATAATTAGACATTGCATCCCCCATTCAGCATATACATATGCGCTCGCAGTTTAACCTTGACGATCCCACGAGCAGCCACGACTATATAAAAATTTGTATCATTGCAACTTACAAGCCAAGCTTGAGATGACGGAGATGGCAAGAACGATGCGAAATGAGTGTGGTTACAAGTTTTACAGCTCACAGCTCAATTTTTGCATAAAAAAGACTTCATTTTGTAGCTCCATCGTCATCATCATCCTCGTCATTCATCAGATCAGTCATGATTATTTTGCATGCACGCGTACTACAGAAAAGATAAATATTTTTCCGTAAAAAAAATCACAGGCAATATTAGTAATGAAGCATTTTTCTTGTACCATTTTATTTGCGTTTTTTGTGTGACCCTTCTCCACAGCGAAAATTATGATATGATTATGATGGACTTGGACAAGATTAGCAACAAGAAAATAATGCATAATATTTAGTAAATTGTTTCAGCATAGTATGTACACGTGTAGGCTCGCAGAATGTATCACGAACCGTGAGGGAGCGAGAGACCTAGACACACAGAGCGCAAATTGGTGTGGGAGTTTGTGCATGGCGCAGGAGGTTACTCCTTCTTAATAAGCCAGCGAATGTAATGCGAAATGTGTGTACTCTAGTTCTGAAAGTACAGAAAAAAAATCATTGTCTTTTTGGTAACAAGTTATGAATATTGCATGAATTATTATGAATTATGAAAATTGCTCACCACAGAAAAAAAATATATCTTTTATTTGCCATTTTCTGAATAAATTGGAGATTGGAGATTGAAACTGATGCAATTTGCGAGTGTTTTGTCAGAACAGCAACAGCAACAAAAAAAGGAGTAATCCTTCGTTAGCTTTACCTAACGCATGTGAACTTCTTGGCGGAATGTTTTACTGGAAAAGATTTATTATAAGTGGCTTAATTATTTTACTTAAATTGTAATTAGGTAAGAATCGCGAATCCCTTTTTTCAAGGAGTTGCTCTTACAGTTCTCAGCTCAAAAAGACAACTTTTAATCTCCAAAGTCATCAGAGCAAAAATAATAGTAATGGCTGTGAAGTAAATTAGCAGTTTATTGTAGTTTGCGAAAGAGAGCCATCAAATATAAAAAAAAATTGCCGGTGTAATGATACGCGCACTCATTTCGCATTTTGCAGCCGCCGCTGTCGGTTCTGAATCAATAGGCTGCTGTAAAAATACACAATTTTTTAAATATATTTCTTTAATGGATACGCATGCGAATCGCAGTGGAAATGTATAGCAAAAAATTATCTACTCAGTTTTGCTGCCTCGTCGTCCCGTGACGATCTTCAAGAAAAAAAGGGGATGGCGCTACAAGAGAGGAAGCAGAAGTAGGAACACCTGCCATTTATTTTAGATTTGCTACGCTTCATTCAATTTTTCAGTACAATATGCAAATTTCCTCCTTACAAAGTAAATAAATGTATAATGAACCGTGTAAACCGCCACAGTCATCTCGCAACTACAAAACTCACAATCAAATTCAGCAGCAACAGCCATCATCAACTATTATCCTTTATATTCCATTTTAAATAAAATCACGTTCTCACAAAAAAAAGACGCGCTCGCTTGTACTCTGCTTGTGCTGAGCCAATTCAAATGGCACAAAAAAATCTAATAGAAAATTGACTTTACCGCAGCGAAAAAATTTAAAGTTTTTTTTAAAAGAGTAGGAAATAAGAGTGCATATATTTCTTCACGTAATCGCTCGTGAAATACTTAACTTGCACTTTGTCGTTTACATAATCAAATTCAGCAGCAACAGCCATCATCAACTATTATCCTTTATATTCCATTTTAAATAAAATCACGTTCTCACAAAAAAAGACGCGCTCGCTTGTACTCTGCTTCTGCTGAGCCAATTCAAATGGCACAAAAAAAATCTAATAGAAAATCGACTTTACCGCAGCGAAAAAATTTAACTTTTTTTTAAAAAAAGAGTAGGAAATAAGAGTGCATATATTTCTTCACGTAATCGCTCGTGAAATACTTAACTTGCACTTTGTCGTTTACACGCCAGGAAATTTGATTTTTGAAAATTAGCCGCAAAAAATATATTCTCTTCCCTTCCGTTTAGAAATGACCGTTTTTCTTATAAAAACACGAAAAAAAATATCGCGCACATTCCTCGAAAAATAAATGTATCATACCATTCAGGGAAATCATGATGAGTTGATGACTATTCAAAAAAATTTCATCGTTCTAAAAGGAAACGACTTGATTCGAAACAAAGCCTGAAAAATCCATTTTTTTTACTATCGGTGCTCAGAGATAAACGAAGTATCACTTAAATAACTACATTTTTCGATAACTACGTTAGAAAAGAAAAAAAATTGTGCAAATTTTTTTCCCCAATACAAATTCGCCTTTCATGTAAAATCGTAAACTACTCCTCATCATATCCACTGTCAGAGGAGCAGATGACACGAAAAAAATGTATTTTTTTTCTCCGTACAGAATAAAAAAAAAGTCAATAAGATACGATATGACAAAGCTAATCTCGCCAGGCAGGTGTAAATGGCTCTCCTTTTTTTACAGCGTCCTCTCACCGGCACTACACATATTTTGTGCAAAAACAGGTATTAAATTACATAATAGAATAGCGATAATAGAACAAGCAGTAGCTGTTTCTTTAACAGATTACTCATATCAAGTATCAGGTCATTATTATTAAAGAAGTTGTTATTTACTTACAATACGAAAACAAGCGAAAAACAATTTCAACATGAACAGTCCCTCTTCACTTCACTCTTTTCTCCTCCGTGCAGTAGTACAGTTCAGTGGCAGAGGCTGCTAAAAAGACGTGAAAAAAATATTATTTTTCCCCTTCTTCCTCCCATTTTCAGCCCATTATCTTTTTCTTTACTTATGTCGTATTATTGTAGATGCTTGGCTTGCTCTCTTTTGTAAAATCTCCGTAATGGCTTTTTATACGGAGATACCTGTTCTCCTCATACATAAATAATAAGGATGTTGAGGTTTTGACTTCTTTTCAAAAAAAATATTAACTTCGCTCTGCTATTTGTCTTGGTTGACCAATTCTTTTTTTTTATTCTGCGCCGAACAAGGTGAATTCAGTAATGATGATGGAAGAATCGAATAACAACTAATCACCTTACTCAAGTCCATCCTATCTTTTTAAGTAATAAAAAAAATGTATCGCTTCAGATCACAGCAGCAGAGACTAGAGACTGCTGAAGCTGAAGCTGAAGTGCTGACTGCTCCTTTTTTTGTACTTCTTGGAACGAATAATAAAAAACCAAAAAATATTGTTTGAGGAAAATCACCATTATTGATCATATCGTACGTGTTGGGATGCGGCTGATGATGATAATGACAATTTGGATAATCCCTTTTATTTCTTTTTGCTCAAATTATGAAAATTACTGGTAATGGGGAAAAATCGCTCCTCCACAAAAAAAATATGGAGTTTACTTCTGGTTCTGCTAAAGAAAAAGGGGAAATATTATGATTGTTTTGTGACCAAGAATGAAAAAAAAACTGTGTGAAAAAAATAAACTCTTTTTAATGATTTAACCGAGAAGAACGGGACGCCTTGTTAGTCCATTTTTTCGATGTAATGTTATCTAATTTTCAGTAGATTTAATATATATTTTATATATATTTTGGGGAAATGTAAGCTATAGCGCATGGGAAAAAAGGAGAAATTACTAAATTGTTTTTATCATTAGAGTGCTACAGTTAATGGGATTTCTCACAGTAGTCCTTACCCGTAAATTGTAATAAATGTTTATTAGGTGAGCAAACAATGCTGGTGTAGATGTCGGTCGACCGATACTCTTACGCAATTAAGCCTTCTTATTGTCGGTCAGCAAAAATATTGAGGAAATTCAAGAAAATTGAGCCACTCACTTGACAGCATTTCCACTCTCCTCCGCAAGTCCGCAGAGACATTTTCTGTAATAATTTTTGTGGTAAAAATACTTTTTTTCTTGCTCTGAGATAACCACTGCCTAACTCGAACACTGGCGACTGCGACTACTGGAGAAGAATAAAAAACATTTTTTCTCCGAAATCCAATTTACCAGATTTCATTTGTGAAGCTGATAAACGGAATTTTTTTAAGGAAAAGAAAACTTATTTTTTTAACATGTGAAGTTTGATGTTTGATCAGGATCAAATTTGATCCTGTCCTCGTCATCATCAACCAATTTCCCAGATCATTATAGCCCAAAAAACACGAAAGTCAAAAAATAAAGCTGAACAGCAGCAGCGCACAGTAAGTTGCTTGGCGAGAAAAAAAAGGTAATCAGATCTTGTCCCAGCTAAACAACCACAGCCACCCTTTTTTCGAGCATTACGAAAAATTTAAATAAAGTCAGCTCACAGCTCACAGCTCACCACTGCTACTAAAAAATACATCATCAACACCACTTTTGTATTACGGCCGATCATCATGTCAAATAAAAGAACAATTTTCAAGGTGTTGTTCCCCAATAACTTTTATGGGTGTACCCAATACGTCCAATTTTTTTTTTCTTTTGTGGAAGCTTGCACAAGTCTGAGCTTGTTTTACAATCAAGTGGAACACATGCACAGAGTGCATACATTAGTACATTAGCTTCCCATCACTAGTTAAAAAAACTGAGCTAAAGTTGTCAGCAATTCAGCAGCAGATTTTTCTCACCTTCTTCGTCTCTTCGGACATTACAGCACTTTCCTATTTACAATTCTCACCTAATGGATTTTCGCTGGATGTTGGATGTTGATGTTGGGAGCATGCTCCCAGTCACTGTACGGAGCAGTGGCCGTAAATTTTGAGGAAATGAAGCTGAAGAAGAAGAGAAAATATACACAAAGTTGGCCTTTATATCTCCCAGTCCATTACTTAAGTAGTTTACGTTATTGATGTAAAGTGCATCGCTGCACTGTAATCAATGATTAGTTAAAGGAGGAGGCGATAAAGGCTCAGTCCAGCTAGCCAACTCTTCTAATGGATGGGTCGTGTTGTTTAACCCTTATCGATCGTGTCTTGTCTCGTCCGTCTCCGCTTTTTTTTCTACAGGAAAACTTTTTTTTTCTTATGACGCTTTTTCATTCACTAATCGAACTGTGCATTCCATCCTCGGTGAACAGTGAAGTCGTCTTGCAAACAGAGTCATTATAAAGAAGGAATTGTAAGGTTGTAAGGTAGGAGATGTGGACGTGGTGGGGAGAGAGAGGATGACAGGAACAAAAGTGTGTAAATGAGTGTGTAAGGTGAGTAGTAAGTAGTAAAAAGGAGCAAATCACTATGCGCCATCCTTATAGCTGATGGTGATCGCTCTCGAAGTTGTCTTGATCAATGAAAAGTAGAAAAAGATGTCTTCACACTGAAACGAACCGGCCGGAGTCAGCTCATGGCTCCTTGTGTCTTCCCTTCTGGTGGAGACTCGAGACTCCGTTTTTTTTCTTGTTCTGTACTCTCTTGTATGAGGTCATTACGACTCTTATTTTTCCCTTTTACCTTTGCGACTATTATTACCATTATTGTTATTGTCTTGTCCCCACATCAATTACGGAAGATGTCTGCTTTTCTAATAAAAAAAGAGATTGTTTTTTTTTGTCTCGCGATGAGGATATGATGGGAATTTGTGGTGGCGGAGGGCAAAGTGATATTTTTGGAGGAGAGAGATAGCGTAAATGGAGAATTTATGGCGGATTTTAAGAGGAGTGATGTCGACTGTGGTAATGGAATAATTAATTTTTTTTTGCTTTCAGAATATCTCGGGGGAGGCATGAATGAGAGTCCGCGAAGGAACTCGGACAAGGATCACTCCGCTCACCAGTCAGAGTCGAACGGTTCCTCAGTACAAAGCAATCATCACCTTCTCCACAAGCACCATCATCTCCACCAGTCATCACTCGGAGCCGGGGAGCATCATCACAGTGGTGGAGGTGGTGGAGTGGACTCGCCTCGCAGCTCATCTGAACCGGAAGGGGATCAGCTTTCATCAAAAACGGGGTCACCTCGTGACATGACCACTGACCGAGACGAGGAAGAGATGAAGGACGGAGGGCTGTCGGACGGAGCCGGTTCCGACGGAGGAATATGCATAGTAATCACATTCATTACAAGCTCCCATAGCCTCTTTCTGCCTTGTAATCATAATAAATTAACCCCGAAATATCCATAAGGTAGCTCTCCGTACTCTATGCCACGCTTATTACCAATGCATTGCTTTGCCACTCCACTGGAAAAACGCTTTTCCCTCCAGCTCCTCATTCTCCTCCTCTCCTTAATCTGATTTCCTAAGTACATGCACCACTTTCTTCTTCTCAGCCACGGCTACAGGCTAAATTAATTAAGCCAGGAAATATTATGCCCAGCAGGGCGTCTCCCAGTTGGTTGTCGATTACCCTTCAAGCAGCCCCACTACAAGTGCTCCATGACTCCAAGAAATCAACTCTTCTCTCCTAAACTGCTAAACACGACCGTACTCCATAAAAATATCCCTTTTCCTCAGAAAAATAAATATCAACTCATTCACTAACTTTTTCTCCTTTCTTTTTATTTTTAAAAATAATCATTTCCGTGTGTAAATGTGGATGTGCTGGAGCACTATGTAATGCACCGACAGACAACAGAAACAAAAAATATATTTTTTTGTTTTTTTCTTCCATCTTAATGAGCCAGTATCACTTTTTGTTGGGCACGGTTTTTATGGGATTTTAAGGGAAAAAAAGTAATTCCTTTTTTTCCACAGTTTCCTCAACGAGGACTTTTTGAGGATGCTCACGATTAGTTACCCGTCAGACGTTACAGTCGGCACTAGAAAAGGAAATAAAGGCTTCTCCAGGAAGATGGAATAGTTTGTTGGGCTTTCTACTTTTTTTGATGAAGTTCCAACTTTATTTTTGTTTGATGATGACCCTACAATTTTTTTTCTGTGAAGGGGCAGGTTAAACCGTGTAATGAAGAATGGCTGGGGAGCTGGGTGAAAACAATGGAAAAACAATAACACTTATTGTGCTTTCATTACTGTTGTAAAGAGTCTGGATAAAATAACTGATACTTCCTCCCGCTTTTCATCAAGAGCCGTATGAAGCCATGCAGAGAACTGCATTTTAATGTAGGCAAACACTCATCAGCTTTTTTGTTGTTGATTGTGGCACAGTTCCACAGTTTAAGTACTCTGGCGGCCGACTTTTTTTTTGTTTTTTCTTCCCTTTTTCCTGTTTTCATAGCTGAGCACCTTGAACTAGTCATCAAGTCATGTTTTGAAAGTGTAGCTGGGTTCGTTGTCAGCACAAGACTGGGCCATAATGGCCATGTACCTTAGCGTGGAATCCCATTAGCAGGTGAGGAAAAGTGGAAACCTTGTGATGATACCGTCACAAGACATCAAGATACCGTCACAAGATCAGCAGCATAAAAATACAAGAAAAAAATACAAGCTCTAAGGGCACAGTCCTCAAAAAGAGACTTTGACTCATTCCACTGACCTCCCACGGCTTTTACCTTACAAAAAGGTAAAAATCGAGGTGATACCATACAAGGGAAATAAAATGGGACTGTGACCACTGGTCATTTCCTTTCCTTCTTTCCGAAAATCGGTTCCTGGTAGAGGGACTTGGCCATTTTTTGAAAAAAAATGAGAGAGCGGAGGGAATTATTTTAGCGATGGACAAGAAACTTATTTTTTTGGATGGAGACAAAGAAATAATTAAAAGTGAGTAAATAATTGGTGGGTACCTGGAAAAAAAGTATATTTCCTAACGAGATGAGTAATGGGACGGGGAACATGTATGGTAATGACGCGAAAAATTGTATTGGCTATCAGCCCTAACCTACACTCAAGCTCACGAGAATTAACTGGAAATATTCTGGCAGATTACGTAAGCTAATAAAGCGTTGCGGCAACAAAAAAAAGGTGAGGTTTTGTAAATGAGAGGCTGGCTAAGAAAAAAAAATATATCCTTCATTCAAAATTGAAAGGAGAAAAAAAACGGACAGGGTACCTACTACCTTCTTCTCGCTACTTACCACTTTTCACTTTTGTCTTTTTTTGCTGAGAACAAAAAAACCTTTTCAACTCCAGCAGCGCCCTAACTCAAAAACTAATACGTTATTTGCGCTAATAACAGTGTAGAAAATGAGTAGAATCAATAAGAAAATTGACAAGGAAGAGATGAGAAAAAGGAATAAAAGTGGTGTACAAAGTGAAGCCGGCGGCCACTGCCAATTTCAGGGTAGCGTGGTCCGTGGTGGGACTTGCTAGTAAATAAGTTGATCTGATTTGCTACTTCCTGTCTCCAAGATGTACTGCTCATTACTGCCATTATTTTTGCTCCGTAATCAAAAGAGATTGAATGGGCTGCTGGGGAATGGTTCTCCTGTCGGAAAAGCAAATTTAAATGAAGAATGATACAAAATTTCTCCGAAAAAATGTACCTGCTTCACACTTACACACTTTTGCTTTGTTTTCACCTGCCTTCACCTGCCTCCTTCATCGGCATAATGGCTCCAGCATTTTCCACACACAAAAATTTCCAAGAAATGCACAGCTTTTATTATTATGGAAGGCTTTTCTCATTAAAAAAAGTAAATTTGGTTAACATACTAGCTCCAGTTGTTTGCTGACATTAATGAAAATGAAATTTTATTTTTGTTCTTATTTTTTGTTACAGAGAGGAGCTCGCAATGAAAGTCGGCCTTACGGAAGCTCGAATTCAGGTGAGTATAGTAATTAACGTGCCTCTTGATACTTCTCTAGTGTAATAATTCCCATGTCAGCTTTTTGTGTGCGCATATAGGGATAGCTGTGAGGGCTAATTGGTATCCTTTCGCTGGATCTGGGCGCAAACGTAGAATTATAGTTTTTCAGTGGTGATTACATTCGCGATGTCGATGCTGATGATAACAATCAGATTCCTAATTTGGTCTATCGATCTCACATCTCACATCTCACCTTTTTCGCTCCCCGTCCCTTAATCAAACTAGCTTGAAATATAACGGCCACGGCTTTTTTAGCTGTGTGTGCATCGACGAAAGTAAGCAATCAAAAAAGCTAATAAAAAAATACAGTAGCCAACTGGGCAGCAATCAGTGTGTGTTATTAAGTAGGTATGTATTTATTAGCGGGAGCGCACCCAATATTTAGCAGTCCGAAAACCCAGCTCCAGCAAACATTGCCTACTCACTNAAAAAGCTAATAAAAAAATACAGTAGCCAACTGGGCAGCAATCAGTGTGTGTTATTAAGTAGGTATGTATTTATTAGCGGGAGCGCACCCAATATTTAGCAGTCCGAAAACCCAGCTCCAGCAAACATTGCCTACTCACTGTCCATAATTATCGGGATTACAGATTGCATCGAAACTACAAATCCGAAAACAAGATCGAATAAAAAATATCCTAGCCAAGGAAAATAATAAATCAATGACCGTTTTCTTCTTCTTCTTCTTCACAATTTTGCAGAATTATTGACAAATGTCGAAACATGACTGGAATCTTAGTTTATGAATTTTTACGAGCCATATTAAACCGGTTGAACTAGGCTCAGGTGCAATTAGCAAACGACAGAATTAGCTGGCTAATTAGTAACGAGCTTTTTAACTGGTGAGCAATTAAGAAGCTCCGTAGCCAATTTAAACCATTTCCTTTTTGGTTTGATGGGAAATGAAGAAAATAATAAATATTTTAAAGTTTAAAGTTGCACTTTTTAATTATATCTGTGGCCACTACCACTTCTTCTACTGCGATTTGTTATTTTGACGATGACCCTTTTATGAGTGAGTGGGAATGTGGGGAAAACGAGGAGATAAATAATCAATCCGTATGACTTTTTCATGCGAGCTTAATTAACTGTCAAAACCAGAAACTCCAGTTCTCCGTTGAAGAATTTATTAATGATTTTCCCCTTAGTGGAGAAATTTATCGCATTTTAACAATTAAAAGTGTTAAGGAGAGGTTATATACTCATTAGCTGGCTAGCATTGTTTTTGTGTACACTTTTAATATATTGGACAGCTATAATTCATTTTTAGGAGAGAGCAAGAAGAAAAACTAAGAAAAAATATTATTTTCTTCGTTTTTCTAAAAGAAACAAAAAAATCTCTAAAAAAATATATATTTTCATTAGAAGTTTGGAGAGAGAGAAAGAGAGAAGAGGAGAGTAAAAAAATGATAATTTAGTGGGGTCATATTAAAAAAACGTGATCAAGTTCCATATTCAACCAAGGCTCTATTATGGTTTAATTTAGAAAGCAGTAGGGAGTCG
>JAHZND010004664.1:0-11247 GCA_027744115.1 Acrocyrtus sp. NNG-2020 | reverse complement strand
AAATTTTGCTGTAATGCATTTTTGGGAAGAAAGAATTTCAGAAATCAGCTCAACCAAGGATTGAAAGGAGTCTTGAAATAAACGCTGCATCAATTCATTTTCATACTTGACGTGGATTTCGGTACCAAATAACTTCAAAGAAAGAAATGTAGATTCCACAAATCTTGCCGCAGATATGGAATTTCCTCCGACTTCAAAAAATTTCTCCTTTAGTAGATATTCCAAAGTTCGCAATCCTGGCCATGTGCAACTTCTCCAGATAGGTTCAATTGTTTTTATAATTTCATCGTTTGTAATTTGATACGGGACACTTGCATTCTTGTTACTTTCTTCCCAGGAGTTAAGTACACAGCTGAAATCTATTTTTCCATTGTTATTTAAAGGTATAGAAGTCAGAGAAATGATGAAATCAGGATACATAAATAATGGAATGTCCAATCTCTTGTTTAGATAAGATATAACAGTTTCCGGCATGTCATCAGAGGAGGAATGTCTATATTGTGGCTTAAGTTGAACTGCTAAATAAATTTTACTCCTATGGAGAAAGCATTCTGCATACGAAACCAAGCCAGTTGCATATGTCATTTCTTCAAGTTTGCAAAGACGAACTTTTATCCCATTCCTTTTCACAATTCTATCTGCTCTACCTTCAAAAATAATTCCTTCCTTGACTAGTCGTCCTAAATCTCCTGTTCGATATTCAAATTTTGATTTAAATAAATCTGGATTAATTTCTGTTCCATTATTTTGGGAAGGATAAATAATAATACAACGACGAGTATCAGAACTTATAATAATTTCACCCACATCTTCCTCGTTTTCAATATATATTGCAGTGTCCATAATAGGCTCGCCGATTGTAATCGGACTATTTGAAGCTATATCAATACTAGAAACAGTGGCCCAGCATGATACTTCCGTAACTCCATAGATGTTCTGAAAAATAACTTCTGATGAAGAGCACAAAGCTTCCTTCATAAAATTTAACTCGACTTTATCAGGACACTTTTCTCCTCCAAACGCGACAATCCTCAATGATGATTCCAAAGAGCTTCTAAGAAAATATTCGTAAGTTTTCCTAAATAGCGAAGGAGTAATTTGTAGAATAGTTACGTGATGACTGATGAGTAAACTTGCCAAAAGAGAACTATTACTTTTAACGCTTGCAGTTGTATATAAAACAGTCGCGCCTACTGCAAGCGCTGTAAAGAGTTCAACAATGTGAGGGTCAAAGGTAGGAGGAGCGCAGCCAAAAACGATATCTTGAGAGGTCATTTTCCAGCTACTATGTATAAAGTCATAAACGTTTGGACAGATGCATGAATGTGGTACAATTACAGTCTTCTTATTTCCTGTTGTGCCGGAAGTTTGAATTGCATAAGCAAATAATTTTTCATTTTCTCTTCGCAACTTTCCTTGACCCGCGTAACACATAACGTCCAGTGTTGGTGCAGAAACTTCATAAATTGCAAGCTTGATAGATGCAGGTAAATTTTCCAGCTGCCTAAATGAGATTTGTGATGTGAACGACAGAAATGGCTCATGTTCATGGTCGCAAATGACATATTTTAAATTTAACTGCCGTATTCCATCTAAAACAGCTTTCTCTGGTCGAGCGGGGTCAATATTAAAGAGCGCTTTTCTGCTTCTCAATATTCCTAATATAACTGAAGGATAAAGGATCCCAAGTTGACAAAACACTCCAATAAACTCGGCATCTTGAAATACTTCATTCTGGAGAAGATCCCTGATGTAGTTTGCATTATTGTCAACTGTTCCATATGAAATTGTTTCTAATTTTCCTTTCCCATTATCAAACACAATCGCTGCTTTACTGTGATTATCCTGGTGATCAAAAAAATGGTGCAAGTACTTCGGACATTCCATACTCACACGATCACCAGGATTTTCATATTCTCCGGAATCCCCATGCTCAAGTTTCCTCCTTTTCTTCGGTAGTATGTCAGGTTCAGGTTCAAGCTCCATGCCGTGGCCCCTTTCATTATCTTCAGTTGACATCGACGGACTAGCAAGTAGCAACCTAACCTGTGAAAATGACAAAATTATCAGTTTAGTCAGTTTAGTGTACAAAGCGTATTACTTATCTGGTATTTTAAATATTGTTTCTATTTGTAATTCGGGAGATTTAAAGCTACAAATTACTTATTTTTTTACGACTTACGACAACTTTAAGTTGATTATTTTCAGTTTCAGTTAGTTGTCACTCTGTACACTGTTATTTGTTTGCAAGTAAAGTAATAAATAATCAGTAATGCTCCACTGAAATTTTTTAGTGAAATGACTGAAGACGTAACTAAATAGTAAATATCATGCAAACTACTGCAACACAAAAATGAAATACAGATGAGTTTTTTCAGCCTTACTAGCCCTATCTAACAATTTATTCGCGGTTAAAAGTGCAAAACATTGGGGTGGTAAGAAACCAGTTTTAGAAGGACTTTTTCAACATACATTTGACTGTTGTAATATGTACACTTTTGAGCTTGCATTTTGGTTTAAATTGTAAATTTTTTTGGCAGCACTTATCATGTTAATTAATTTCCCAGTTTACAGAAACCGACCTACTAGTAGCTGGAACTTCACCTAACTTCTCATACGATATTTTGATAAAGTCACTTCTACGACTTTGCACAAAACTCAACCAGTCAACTCATTTTCAAAGATCGTTTTCTCTTTCTTTTTTCCTACAATTCTCCAGAAAACTCCGTCATTGTTCATAAACGTTCCTTCGGGGCATTCTGATACAGCGCGGTATATTAGATTCTCTGCCGAAATACCTAAAGACCCGATGTAAGTTTACAACATTTACATACACTGCCAGCAAAAACAGCAAAGCAAAAGCAAACCAAGTGCAAAACTGCAAAAACACAGTTCTGCAGTGGCTTTCCAGCCATTTGGGGGCCCTGGAATTCTACCACTTGGAGGCCCTAACTTCAAATTAAAGAAAGTAATGCTACGTAACGGAACAGATATTTTCTCAAACAAAGTCAATTTATTTGGTAACATCAAGTAACGCAAACAATGTCTTCACAATAAATTTTTATTTTGCATGAATAGAGTTACTACTTTATCTCTGTCGACACATCTCCCAAATCTTTTTTCGATGGACATTATAGCAAGTGAATTCAGACGATCTTGTCCCATAGTAGACCGTAGGTAATTTTTAATAAGTTTTAATTTGGAGAAAGCTCTTTCGTTACTAGCTACGGAAACTGGTAGACAAAGGAAAATTCGCAAGGCAATTTCGCAGTTCGAATAAGCAGACTGAAGGTCATGTTTGTACAAAATGTTCAGAACATCAAGAGGGCCTAAATTATTTACAGATTTTTTTCTATCAGTTGTGTACTGGCTCAAAAGACTCTGCAATGATTGGACTTCTGTTCCAAGTTTGGTGACGTCTAAATCCGTAGAGTACTTGCTGCATAAATCTTTTGCGTACTTTTCTAACGATTCTAGCGATTCTTCCGCCAAGCCTTTTCCCCATAAAAAGTTAAAATCGTTCACTGTATCATTTAGTTGTTTGAATCTCTGGGACATCTCCTTGAGTAGCGTATCAAGCAATCGATGAAAAAATTCCAATTTAAAACGTTCCTCATTGGTTTGCTCTCTTTGTTCAGCGGCAGTTTCACGGCTCATGTACTTTGAATTACGTCCTCTTCCTTTCCTTACATCTTCAAAACCGGAAGCTTGACTAATTTCATTTTTCTCGGCAATTTTCTTAGCTTCTTCAAGGCAGAGGTCGTATCCAGATTCCCTAAATTTTTCGAGCCATTTACACAAGCCGCAAAGAACGTTTGCAGCTAAATCTGCGTCCGTGCTTTTACCCTGAAAAGTTAAGTTTGCTATATTGATTTGAGCAAGAATTTTGTTCCAGACTACAACTCCAAGTAAAAATCGAAAACTTTCAATATCTCTCAAACGGCTTCTTGCTCCAGACACTGTGTCAGAGTTGAATCGTTTTTTGTCATCCAATATAATGTAGTTCAGTGTTGCTATAATCGGTGAATATTCTTGAACAATAACATTTACTGCCGCAGCTTTTGACGACCAACGCGTTCCACTTTGTAGTTTAAGAGTCAAGTTACAGTTGGATTTTAAAACTTCCCACCGGTTCGTAGATGAAGAGAAAAAAAAGTACAAATTTTGAATATCCCCAAGTAGTAACTTTGCCGGTAGCACCTTCTCTGCGGCGTTTACTCCTACCAAGTTAAGACTATGAGCGGCACAAGGAAGAAATCTAGCCTCAGGATAGTCCTCCAAAATTCTTGCTTGCACTCCTGCGTAGCAACCTGCCATATTGGCACCATTATCATACCCCTGGCCTCTACAATTTGACAGTTGCAGTCCATCCTTCTCTAACTTCCGCAAAATGACCTGAGATAGAGCGAGTCCCGTTTTTTCAGTAGTGGAGAGAAAGTCAAGAAAATGTTCCTCTACGTGACAACCACTGACTGAGCAGTTAACAGAGCGGATCACTTGAGAGAGCTGATCCTGATGGGAGCTATCCGGAGTACTATCGAACATAATGGAGTAATACTTCCGCTGTTTGATTTCATTGAGAATTGCCGATTTAATTTCTAAGCCACATAGTGAAATGAGATGATTCTGACTTTTCGGGCTAATATAACTACGTCCTTTACGGTTTCCTATTTCCTCCAAATGTTCAGCCAAAGGTTCGTAGTAGGTGGACAAAAGCTTCATCAAATTTAAAAAATTTCCACAGTTAGGATCATTAATGTTGTGGCTGTGACCCAGAAATGCCAGGTTTCCCTCAGCAAGGAAAAATATTCCATCCACGACTGCTCGCAAAATTTTTCTCCACTTGGATAAATCGCTTGAATGCTGAAAAGTTGCCTGAGATAGCAGGGAATTGGAATCCTTAACGTTACGCAAAAATAACTTCCATGTCCTCACACTTTCTAGGTGCCCGTCACTGTTTTCATGGTCTTGAACTTCACGAAGACCATGTCCAAAACTCTTGAATCCTGCGGAATTCAACCCCCACTTCTTCCATGGAGTACTACACCGTGGTGAACTGTAGAAACAGCACGAAACACAGTAAACACTATTTGTTTCCGCTCCAATTCTAATCCAGTTCCGCTGATAAATTTCCCCATTTGACTTTGCTCCATGAAAATATTTTTTAAAGTACTGAGCAGCAGGGAGATTTAATATTTTGTTGAAACTGTTGGGTGTTATCTCAGCAGTAAGAATGGCTCTCCTGACTGAATCTGTCATAGTTAATGGCCAGGTACTAGGATCTAAAATAATTGCAAACCATCATTAATTTTGGGGTAATATCGGGAAGAAGTACTTCACTTGTTTGCATGTAAACACCAACACTGTGTTAGTTTTCAAAAAGCATTCACCCAAAATGTCTAACGACGATAAAGCGTCTTCCGTTTCTGGCTCGGGCTCAAAAAGCGCTGATTTTTTAATAGTTTCATCACAGGCAGGAGACGAAGTATTTTGCTGAGGATTTTTTTCAACAGGAGCCAATGCAACCTCTTCATTTCTTGGAGTGTCAATTTCCGTAAAAATTAAGTTGTCAATGCGCTGCTCAATTTGGAGGTTTATCTGACAAGAATGAGCTGCTGGAGATGCTTGCATGGACCGTGACTCATCACCTGAGTCTGAGTTTGCTTGAATTTCAATTTCCTATCACAATGAAAAAGAGTTTTAAGTCTTACACTTCATAAATAAGCTACCCACTTTAACCACAAAGAAATTTTAAACTTTAATATTTTACTTAATTAACTGCTAAATGTTGATTTTAACTTACCTGCTCTCTTGTTGCAATACCCAAATCTTGATTCGTTGTGTTTTTCCGATTACTTAGAATACGCGAAAAAAGATCATCTATTTTTGGGAGCTTTTCATTTTTTGAATCGATGACAAATTTGTCCTTCCTCTTTTGTGCACCAGATTTATGTCTTTTACGACCACTTACTGTGCTGGTGTTTTTACTTTCACTATTTTCCGAAGTCATTTTAGTGAAATCAGTACTTGGATAACCTTACTCAAAATTGTTACGAAAGAAAGAAATAATATCCCGTGCGCTAAAACTACTGCAAATTTACGATTCAATGTCACCTGTGTTTGTTTATGTTTGCAAATAATACCCCAAAATGCCACTCAGTTTTCGTATGCACCCGCTTACGATCACAGCTAGCAACAGTCGTTGCGTTGAAAAATGACTAAACACATTTTGCAATACAGGCAGTGTTATCTCGTATATACGGAATTGTAAAAGCCATTTCTAGCGCAGAGTGCAATCTTGGTTTAGACACGTACTAAACGGAGACAGGTTTAGTTTAAACTCTAAGCGTAAAATATTCCATTTAATTCTTTTGGGGGCCCCATACAATTTATATGCTTGATATAAGCTACACCTTTTGTTTCCGAGTCCAACACAGTAAGTGTACACTGCAACAAATTATTGCTTACAAATACTTTTACATATAAAAAGTTGAAGATGGAAAACGATGTGCCGATAAGCATATTTCTTTCTGAGGTCTAACGCTTTTCCTTTCTGGGTTAGGGCCATCTCATTGCTTTCGGGGCCCCAATTTTCGAAAGCTTCCTGGGGCCCCGGCACAGTCTTCCACCCAGTACCACTGCTGGTTAGCCTCTGCAGTTCTGCAAATGCATATTACTACATGTGCTTGTACTTTTCTACTGCGACGATAATCTGCTTCTGCTGCGGGCTTTGCTAGTTTGCTGATTGCTGCCAAGAATTTCTTTCGTGAAGACAGAGAAGGAAAAAGATTTTTACGACTTTGCACAAAACTCAACCAGTCAACTCATTTTCAAAGATCGTTTTCTCTTTCTTTTTTCCTACAATTCTCCAGAAAACTCCGTCATTGTTCATAAACGTTCCTTCGGGGCATTCTAATACAGCGCGGTATATTAGATTCTCTGCCGAAATACCTAAAGACCAATGTAAGTTTATAACATTTACATACACTGCCAGCAAAAAGAGCAAAGCAAAACAGCAAAAGCAAACCAAGTGCAAAACTGCAAAAACACAGTTCTGCAAATGCATATTGTACTACATGTGCTTGTACTTTTCTACTGCGACGATAATCTGCTTCTGCTGCGGGCTTTGCTAGTTTGCTGATTGCTGCCAAGAATTTCTTTCGTGAAGACAGAGAAGGAAAAAGATTTTTTGCAATTGCGTTTGTCCTCTCCTGTGCTCTGGACTAGTCTGGACGCTGGAAAATCTTGCTGCAATTTGCACCACTATTTCCTACTCTCACCTGATCGATAAGTGACTTCCGGTTTTAGCTTGTTAGCTAGAAATTAGCAGTAATTTCCTAGTCATTGTAAGTCTGTGTTCAATCGTCCTCTGTCATTTTGGGTTATAAGTTAAGAAGGTGAAACGGTTAACTACGAACTAAACTTATAATATATAATTAATTGAACGGTAAAATTAATCTTTTCAGGTATTTTCAAAATTGATAGTCATATACCTGTACACCTAACACCTAACTCGCTAGAGCACAAAATTTGATTTTCAGCAATTAAAAATGTATAACTAAAGTACTAGTACTGCAGCTGATTTTGCTGACTTGAAGATATAAATTTGGTGAAAATAAATTTTTATTTAAATGTTTCCTTTTCCTTCCACCATTAAACTAAATACCACAGCCGTTATTGAATTTTTATAAGTCGGAAAGTAAATAGTATTTAGGTTAATCGGCGAGTTACAGCCTGTTTTACTTTGACAAGAGCTTTGAAAATAACCTGCCAGTTTTAAACGGTAGGTTAACAGATTTGGTTAACCTAGTAAAATAACCATAACCGATGACGGTTGAACAGAACTAAGAACCAAGAACGTAAGACGTTAATTGTTGCGCCTAGTTGAGTAAAATAGAATTACTGAATTCGTAAATATTGGTAAAGTGCAAGTGGGTGAATTTAATACAGTAACGAAGACGAAAGGCGAACGAGTATTAAAATTAGAATTGAAGTATTTAAGCCTCGAAATTGTCAAAATTTTAAAAATGTTGAGTACACTTTGCCGCGTGGCCATCCTTCCGTCAAGGACACCTATCCTCATGAAAATCACAGCACCTCGCCAGGCACTTAAAAATAAGTTCATCGCTGGAAGTAGTGTACGATATTTTGAAACTGAGGCTAAGCTCGTTGGTCAGGATGATAGAAAATTCATACGACAAGGTAAGGACCGAATTAGCCTGAAGCATAGGACTTTGGAACCTATTTCTGGAGCCCCTTTTCAAATTGGTATAGTTCAGCGAAAACAAGAATTAGTTAAGGTTAGAGTGAAGAGAAAAGGGTCCCATATGCAAATGGTGCCAATCGATCAGGAATCTAACCAAAACCTGAATAATATCCTTAAGAACTCGGAAAGTCTATATTGTTCGGCGTCACCAAATCGTCAAGAAAAATCTCAGCCTCAGTCTGACAAGCCCAACATTGATCAGTTGAATCATGTTAGTAATGTTCTTGAAAAAACGGTAAGTGCCTAAACTACTCATGACCGTACTTTATTTTAAACATGGAGGTGCTTACTCCAACTTTACTGTACTTAATGCTGATAACTCTTATTTTGTTTTTCTTTATGTAGCTGAAGAAAGTGTTTACCCACTCCTTGGATTATAGTATATATCACCAAGATATAGTCCTGATCGATAACATCAGGCATTTGAGAGCACAGTAAGCTGTAAAAATAATATGTAACTGGCTACTACTTGTGCAATTTAACAGAGGGTTGAATAAATATATTCAGCAAGTTGCTCTACTCAAAACAGTTGGTCATTTCAAATTTGCTTATGTGAAATTGGAAATACTTAATATGAGCACAAGTCAAGAAGATGGGCGGATCACTGTTCGATGGAGATTGAGTGGCTTATCAGGGTTGCGAGTAAGACTGATAATATACATCGTGCCGTTTTGGTTTCGTTTCTAAATTAAAGATAGATAAGGCAGTAATTTTATTTAACTTTTGCTATTTTTGAACAGGTCATGCTTAAATTTTGGCAGTATAGACTTTGGAAATGGCAAGAAATAATGAAACAGCAAGAAACGTGGCACGATGGTATCTCCTACTATGATGTTGGTGCTGATGGAAAAATATTTCAACATATTATTGATAAGGTAAGCATAATGGAAATCAGTTATCAGTAGAACATCACAATTGATTTTTGCTACTTTGATTTTACATTGACAATGGAACTGTTTAATTTTATAGGTTATAGAAGATAAACATAGGGAGATTGATGAAAAGAAGTCATCTAGTAGAAATATTCCGATAGCAGCAACACTTTTCAAGACGAAATAAAAACAGCATTCAAATTCAAGAAGTCATCAATAGATCCCAGTGTATTATTATTGTAGTCCTTTTATTTTGTTAACGGTTCTTGTATTGAAAGCTATTCAATTCCTTTAAGCAGTGAAGAGTGAAGAAGTGATTGTTAGATAATGCAGCGTCATTTATTTAACTGTTTATATATTCACCTTAGCTATGAAGCTTTGCTTCGTCAGCAATTGAAGTTGTTCCGCTAATCTTTTATGCAAGAGTAAAAATACAAGAGTAGTATCTACATTAACTACATTAACTATTATTTTGTAAATTGTAGTTTCGTTTCTTTGTGATTGTAGTCGAAATTTGGACATTATTACGAATGGTTATTAGTTATTTATAATCGTTGATCATGTATGGTGTAATAAGAATTGCTTACAATAGTTGTATTGAACGATTTATTGGGGGAAAACCGACTTTCGATTCGATCTATTGAAAATATCTTTGCACGCAACAAGCCTTTAATTCTGATTTAGCAGACTTTCATAACTATTACCTTGTATAAACAGAAACTGTAAATTATTTGCACAGAAAGCGAGTAAATGCGATAAGTTTAAATTGAAATGTCCTTGCAAGTATTTTGCCATTATCATGCCAATAATTCTCACATGAAAATATAAAGGATTCGTACATAATAATTATTAATTATACTATGACGAACCATGTTTATGGGGAGGTACGCTAGATGGAATGCTCAGACATGTTTCGTCCAACAACAATAGTGCTTGGTGCCACAATGTAATTTTAATCAGCGATTAACAACAAAATAAGTTAGTAACATGATCACAATTACCTAATTAGCATTTATATTATTAGATACTGAAGGCCTAGCATAGCATCCATTATTCCATGCAAGAAGAATAAGCAAGGTTGAAACCTTAGTCAGAATTCAGTATAGGGGCATAGGTATACAGACTTTTCCACTGGGTTAGGGTTAGAGCTACGTATAACCATCCGAGAAACTCCAGCAGCTCTCCAGTCAGTGACAGTCTTGCCTGGTTGGCACAAGCATCACAGAAGAACCGCATGCAGCTCTTTTTTCTCTACTTTCTGAGTGACTGTGTTTTCTCTCAGCCGGATCACAAAATATCTCTAAATCCCCCTTTTTCATTGTAAATTGCAAAGCAAAACCATCTTTCTCAATCACGCTACCTTTCTTTCCATTGCTATTCTTCCCTTTGTATTTTCCATACTGGGGTAATTTATGAAGATCTAAATGAGTAGCTTTAATTTTTCTGAGAGAAATAAGCAAATTCTGAACTGAACTACTTCAAGCGACTTTACAAGCGTTAGAACGGAACTTTCCTTATTATAAGCGTTTTGAGAGATCACACTCTCCCTTCATATTTTGTGTACCGTGACTTCAAGCTTCATTATTTTTTGGAACCTACATGGTTCTGATACATAAATCCTATGCAAAGAGTTTAAAAAAATCCCTAGTTTTCGCGAAAAACTTAAAGTGCACTAGTACATAGTAAGTAAGGGTAATTTGAGTCTCTAAATTTCTTCTGAAGTTTACTCAATTTTATGATAAGTTGCTACTTTGTAAGAAAAGAAGACACACTTTTAGAGAAAAGGGGAAGTATATCTCATTAGCCAAGTTAAAACTTTAAAAAATTGAGGAGTTGTGAAAAAATCTTGTATCTTGTTTTTCTGTGTAATTGACTGTCTAAAATTGTGCAGGTGCCTACCTAAAAAATTTCTCACTGTTACACACCATAAATGAGCTAGGCTACCTACACAATTAGAAAGATATATGATAACATGCTCTATCCATGAGTTTGTCGCAGGATAGTTTTTGCACTGTTGGACAAGCTAAAAGAGTACACTGGAAAAAGATATTGAATACGTGACTTATGACAGGAAGCATAGTTCTTTTTAGCCGCAAAAAGTTTTCAACT
>JAHZND010004663.1:0-25873 GCA_027744115.1 Acrocyrtus sp. NNG-2020 | reverse complement strand
TCTCAATCGTATAATCCAAAAAAAAGTCACAACAAGAGGAGATTAGAATTATATGCCTATTTTCATTCCAGACTGTACATATTACTTTGCCCATGGACTACTTTGAAACATTAGCACATTTTTTTGGGGAGGAGTTTCCTGGAGAAAATGTATTTTTACTTTTTAACCATTTCCTATTTCTCTCCACAGACCTATTATCATTTTGATCGTTCCGTCCCATCATCCTGTCCATTTTACGTGGCTCAGTGGATAATATATAGTGAGCCGAAGGGAGAAAAACATGTCCACAACGCTCTGCTGCCATTTTTCTGTTAGCTACAAAAGGACATGTATTTTAGGAGAATGGTGTAAGTACCAATGCATCACCATCACTGCATCCCCTCCGTCGCAAGGGGACTATAAAAAGGACCCAGTCAGAGAGGAGACACAGACGGCACCTAAAATTACTCTCTTTTTTTCTTCTGCCGGGAGGAGACCACCTAATGTTTATGGGTTTTTAGTCTGTGATCCTCCGATCCGTTATCATTCTTCCATTTAAGACAGGATATATAGCAATGGCTGAGCTGAGATCACACTGGACAGTTTCCCCACTCCTTCTCTCTAACTACTTCAGTCCCGCTCACCAATTCCCTATTTTGCGGAATTGTGGTAAGAATAAGAATTGCTTTTTCTCAAGAGAAGAAGAGAGGAAACCAGCATTAACATCAACATCCCATTGACAGCAACCCTAAAAATATTTTTTTTGTCTTTTTTCCCCTCACACAGCCCACAGCTCTCAAGAACGACTGGAAATGATGATATCGTTCCTTGATGGGGTAGGGCAGCATTGCTGGAGTGCCAGTGCCACCACCAGCAAAGAAAAAAAATGTGCTCTTATAGTTCTCGTTCTCCTGGCTAAAAGTTCAGGAGCGCCTTTGCAAAAGGAAAATTACAGCTTTTTTTCACTTCTCTAAATTGTAAATTGCAAAAATGTCTCTGGATAAGTATTGGTTTGAGGATGTGAAGGACGTTATTTGCTTCCTGTCATTTACACTTTGTCGTTACTACAGCTCACAGCTCTCAAGAACGACTGGAAATGATGATATCGTTCCTTGATGGGGTAGGGCAGCATTGCTGGAGTGCCAGTGCCACCACCAGCAAAGAAAAAAAATGTGCTCTTATAGTTCTCCTGGCTAAAAGTTAAGGAGCGCCTTTGCAAAAGGAAAATTACAGCTTTTTTTCTCTTCTCTAAATTGTAAATTGCAAAAATGTCTCTGGATAAGTATTGGTTTGAGGATGTGAAGGACGTTATTTGCTTCCTGTCATTTACACTTTGTCGTTACGTCCAAAAAAAGGAAATTATTCCGGTGAGGTTTTTTCCTCTCCAAAAAGCACATATCCCCTGAACTGCTCTCTCCTTTGCATTTTGATGTCACCATAAAAATTTCGAAGCGCGGGTGATACAATCATTAGCGTTAAACAGTAACCCATAAAATAGGAATCTTTATTGCCAAATTCCCACTGCACCTTTTTTATTTTAGGGGAAGCATTTGACAGAAGCAATCAACTGGATTCAACTTAACCTATATCTTTGTCCAGGAAGATGGGAAAGTGACAAAAAATATATGCAGGAAGGAGTACAGACCGCTTTCCCGTTTTCACATTTATTTTTCATCTATTGTTTAAGTTCGCAACGAAAGCCATTGTGTTCGAGCAATGAGGCGTACCCGAAACTATACAAACAAAATGGGAAAGTTCATAAACAGGAGCCAGGCCAGGATCAAGCTTAATAGAGTCCACAAAAACAAAGGAAATCACCTAAATAATAATATAAACCTGAATACTTTGTTATATTCTGCAGAGCATCGCACAGGATCTCCACATTACCAACCTATTTTGCATTGGTGTCACACTCACAAAGAAAAACACCATTTTTGGAGGAAACAGTCGTTTGAATGTGCCAAAATTGAAATTTTTATTGGAAGAATTCCCCATTATAGCAGTGAATTGCAGAGCCAGAGAAGCAGCATCTTTTTATTGATCTCCATTGATAATGGGTACTGGTACTACTAGTACAGTACCCATTATATAATACAGACAACTGCGTTCCATTAGAACCGCGCACATAAACATCTCATAACAGGAAAAAGTGATAAATGATTTTTTAAGGCTAATGCCACTAATGCATATCTTTGCCCAAAAAATTATTATGATTTGTGTATTTAGTGGAAGGAAGTATCTAAAAATGGAGCGTTTTATGAGCGCATGAAAAAAAGTGAATTTGTTTTATTATCTTTGCCCAAAAAATTATTATGATTTGTGTATTTAGTGGAAGGAAGTATCTAAAAATGGAGCGTTTTATGAGCGCATGAAAAAAAGTGAATTTGTTTTGGATGTTTTCAGCTGAAAAGGCTTAGCTGTAGTGAACTCAGTGAAGTCAGTGTAAAGTAAAGAAATATGTATTTGAAGTACACCATAAAAAATAGAGACTGGAAAGAGATGGATCATCAAAGTACAAGCTTGAACAATGTTTTTCTGCTGTGAAGGAAAAGAGTGTTATTATTTTTTTGTCTGACATTCTTCCTTCCTGTTTTTCGCCAAAATTTTTACATTCCTTTCCTCTCCAAGTCTCCAGTATATATATTTTTTTTATTCTACTCCGCTAACATATTCATGTGAGGAACGATAACTGAACGAAAAGCGAAGAAAAAATTATACAACGGCTTGCTCCCACCATTCACCATACCACTACAAGTACAACAGCAGCTCTATACTTACTCCCAAAAAAAACTATTTTTCACCGCTCACAATGCAGCTCCTTTCGCAGTAAACTGCAATGTTAATGTTCCAAATGGGATATAAAGGAGCATGCATAAAAAGTAGGGGCTTTTTCTTATAGCCACACCACCGAGGAGACAAACATCGTTTGGGAAAAGCATGTGCTTTCCCGTAAGATATGGAAAAGCGGAGTGCTGTATGCTATAAGCGCTAACTTGACTGCAGATCTCAATGCGGCTTTTTCCATCGTGGATGGATCATTCCTCGGTGATCGTGCTCATCATGCACAACATGACTTTTCCTGCTTCTCGCAGAGAAAAAATATATTCCCATAATATATATATGCTCTATATAGTAGTTAGTGAACAGTGGGGGCTTCTTGAGCATTGTACATTAAGGATTTGCAATACAAAAGTAGAGCTATATATAGCCAGAGCTATATACAATTTTTTCCCCGGAGTTCTGGGGAAACTCCGAAAAAAAATAATTCATAGTCCACTTTTTTTTTAAAAAAAATAATGTTGGATGAATGCTAAAACCGTCTGGGGACGCATTAGCATTGAATTCAATTGTCTCATTTTTTCATTTCGAAATGACATCGGACAATAAAAAGCTGTCACTGTATTTTGAGAACACATTTCATTCATAACGGGTGGATATCACTCCTAAAAGGGCCATTTACCCACCACTATGTGGAAAATGATGGGAATGCATAATGGTAATGAAGTCGGTAGCGAGTAGTGAGTACGTAGGCAGTTTGTAGCTCCGGTGAAATTTCTTTCATTGTTCCTCTCTGTCACTATATTCCATTTTCTGAATAGGCTTGGCACACTTGAAAGAATTTTTTTTTCAAAAGAGTCTTTCCTTTTCTTATTCGGGATAGTGCATTTTAGCCATTGTCCATTGAATGTCTTTTGTCCTGGGTACAAACTCTTTTCATGTTCCTCAGCTTTTACTTAATTTCATTGGATGTACAGTACGCAATTGTATACAGTTGCTGTCCTCAACTGGAAGGAACTGGATGACAACTTCAATTTCAGAGAGAGAGAGAGAGTCCACGGAAGAGAAGGACAATAACGGCGGAAAGCATTTAAAGTAATTTTCTTGATTGGTCTTTCCCATAATTTATGCATGATGTTTTTTTCATTCTCTCTCTCTCTCCAAAATGGAGGACATGATGACAGCGTGCATTCCGATTTAAACTGTTTTTTTGGCTACACACACCACTCCAGCTTTCACTGTCCTTCTCTGGAGCCGCCTAATTCCTTGCTGTTACTACCAGGAGAAAGCTCTTTCTATGCCTGTTTACTTCCATGCAGCTTAAGCCATTTCACTCAATTCAGTACAATTAGTTACGTTCCATTAAGCTATATCTGCTGCATGGTAGTAGTTATCGATTTTGTTCCTTGTAAAAATTTCATGGCGGGATTTTCCCACTTGAAATGGATCATTAATAAATTGGAACAAGCAGAAAAAAAACTACTGCCAATCCACCTTGAAGGATGTTCCCACTCATATTTTATAGTTTTTACTTGACTCTAGCTGAAATCTACAAATTTTTCGTAAATATATTCTTTCCCTACCGCTTACATTCTTCCAGCTGCGGGAACTCGATGAAAAATAATGAGCATTTGCTCTTAAAAATTGCGAGGCATTTTTTTGTTGCATAAATATAACATTTTTATATTGAAGGGAAGGGACCCAACCCGAACTAGATTTATCCGTATCCCCCCAACTGACAATAGTACGGTGAGGGTCCCCAGGCAGTGGTAACTTATGGAAACCTAACTGCCTCTGACTGAGCACTTGACTCGCCTTTTCACTTTGCCCTTGCTGTGTTGGATTTTTACTTTTAGTGGCACACTGGAGCAGTTACAATATATCTTCCTCGAGTTATCATTAGCTGACACGAGGGAGAAATCGAAAGGGAAAGAAAAAAGGGGAACTGCGGAGCTTCCGTTGAGCGGACACAAACAGAGTAGAAAATATTTATGTGCCAGGCGTAACAATAGTAGCTCAATAGGTTACGTAACAAGGGAAAGGAGAGCAAGTTTGTCAACCTAAAAAAATAAATCTAGCAGTTCCACAGCTGCGATGTACAATAGGGGAGAGGATGCACGAGTGAAAACCCAAAAATAAAAAAAGTCAACTGTTCCCTTCAATTATTCACGTCCGAGAAGGTACGTGCTTTCCCCACCTACAACAATCCAGCATTTTCCTGAAGTAATAAGGGCAAAAAAATCTATTGGAAGGAAGAGGAGAGAAGAGTTGTGATTTACTAAAAAAAATATTGAATTAAATTGGATTCTTTTTTTGCGCATGGTGAAATCATAAAATAAGATGGTTGTGAGCGTTGACTAGATATTTTTTGCAGTTAAGATTGTCTACTCTCCTTATTTCTGTGGATTCTTGTGAAATCACTGCCCAAAAAAATAAATAAATCTGGCCATATCTTGGAGACAATGTGCAGAGGCATAATTTTCCCATATATATGAATTACACAGAGCGGGGCAAGTCTCCCGTTTAACGGAGTAAAAGTGGAAGAAGCGAGATTCCATAAAAAGTTTCCCTTTTCAGCAGTGAAAGCGTAAACGCTCATTTTTTTGGGAACAGTGTCTCATCTATTCGCGCTGGATGAGCAGGGAAAAAAAGCGAAAGTAATTTTTTGGGCTTGCACGTACTCTCATGAAAACGCGTGTGCAGAGCGCTACCCGAAAACTCAAGATTTTTATTGCATGCATTATTTTATGCACGTTGTAAACACTATGAAATTTCACTCCATTCTTATTCCATGCAAACGCACCTGGCTCGGGGATGATAAACCAAACAATCTCTGGCAAAATGGGATAAAAAGTGTGGGGCAACTGGATTTTTTTGCCTATCTGCATTCCTTTTTATGTAGTCCCGTAATTACACCCAGAGCTAGTGCCAGAGCTGGAGCAGGCCAAAATGGAATCTGGTCATGGCGCATATTTAGGGCACCGGGAGAGACACAGATTGAATAATAAAACTGTATCTGAGAACTCCTCGGCCATGAGCTCGTTGAAAATGTTATGAAAAAAAATTCTGCTAAAGGAGGAATTTCTTACTTGGCTACTTTGCATACAATATCGGCGGAAACAATCAAGCTCCAAGAAGAAAAAAAATTGTCGAAGAGAAGCGTGATTTGATATTATGAGAATGTGATATGGCCACGTAAAGAAATGAGGGGCCCACACAGAAAAGTCATTTTGTAGAATAAAAAAAATATTGAAGCCCAGGATGCAAATATGATATCGCAGCAAACCAGTCTGAAAATTTGTGCTGACTCAAATGCCCCAATAAGCTGGATTGAAAATTGATGGGAAATGATTTGAACTTGATTTGATGATACATGAGTGGATATGCAATCCACCCAAATGAAAAGTGGATGAATCTCAACCGATGCAAATTTTCAAGTCACAAGAGGGCACATAATTTTTTTGATTTGAAAATTGAACCAGTCAAGAAGATGTTTTATTTTCTGCCACAATACTAAAAAATTGCATGTGGAGGAAGCACGTACATAATGGCAACAGTGAAAAAGTGGTGAAGACAAAAACTTTTTGGAATTGATTATTTACAGAAGGAACTGAGCCATATATAATTTATACGGATAAAAAAATGTATAAACAAACTCGCCAGTTTTTGCAACAAGCACCACAGTAATTTCGCCCAGAGTACACTATAAAAGTCATGTAGGGAAAGGCAGAAACTTTTTTTTGTGCAGAATCAGCAAATACAACAAAAGAAAATAAATTATTCCACTTCCCCATACACGCAGCTGGGCTCTCTTTTAAAAGCAACATGTCCTGGTTGGCCTGTTCCGTCTTCTCGTTTTCTTCAGGCTATGAAACAAACTTGGACTGCGATAAATTTTCTAAAAGAATTTTTTTGTTCTTGCGTCTCTGTCTCACTCCTTAAAACTTTAAGGAGTCCTTTTCCTCATTAATTATAGCCAAGTTGGGTTGCATTACCAAAGCTGGATAGTTTTTTTTATATTCTTTCAGACATTTTCGGAATTACGCGGGACTCTAAAGTTAACTCATTCACATCAAATTTCATCGTTGGGAATATTCCTAGCGTGATATAAGAACATTTTCTCCGAGCAGCTTCTGGAAGGCTCAAGAAGACGAAAGAAGTCTGAATTCTTACAACTACATAGTTGGACTTGTAAAAAATTGTATGGCAGCTGCATCGCAGTCCATTTCTAACAATTTTAGGCTTTTTAGACCCTCCCAATTCTTTAGCAGTATTGCTCCAAATGAGACTGAAATTGAAATTAGAGCGATAGTTGATATAAAAAATGTAGTCGTGTGAGAGGCTCGAGCTGAAGCGAAATCCGCTAATTGTTTTCTAGTTTGGCTTAAATTGATATCGCAAAAGCTGGCGACATTATTTCCGTAAAATTGAACTTATTCCAAGAATTTTGGGTGACATATTAGAGATATAAATCAACTCATCTTAAATCGTCTTCGGGTTACGTACGGATACGAGAACAAATTATTTTGCCCATTTAACTCCAAGCAACTTTCTCGCTCAACTGTTTGCACTAGCTCTAACTTCTCTCGATTTTCACACCTTTTTCCAGCACAACTCCCCTTTTCTGCACTAGCAGTAACGAAGTGAATCTCTTTTAAAAACAAAAAAAAACGAAAATGGGCTGCTTATTCCTCTGGAGAGACTCGCTTCACCTTTAAATACCTTCTCACCACGGTGCTATATAGCGCCAGCTCTAGCCGAGCAGGAAACAGTCAAAGCTCACTTTACACTTTCATCCTCCTCCTCATCCCTGAAGAGCTTTCTAAAGCTGGCAAAATACTTCTCTGCACAAAGAACACACCCGTTTAATAGCAAAACTGGGAATTAGTCGGCTCAAAGACTGCTCATGTGTACGTATTTAAGTAACTTTCTGCCCTTTTCATCCTTTTCCCCCTTCCACAGTGAAATCCCACGAACCCAATCCATTTCCCTTCTCCACAGCGCTACAATTTTCCAGCACATTTCTCCGACGTGTTTAATCATTCGAAAAGAAAGATCCCAAGACAAAACTCTACAAAGCTGCTTTCCTATATATGAAAAACACTCTCGTTTCATTTTCATATTTTCAAACTGTTTTCTCCATTTAGACCCTTCCATACTAGCTCACGCGGAGGAAGAAGGAGGAAATGAAGAAAAATTGTACTTTCTATTCCTTCTCATGCCACATGCATTATGTATCGTTTACTCCAAAGCCAACTTATACGGGGCTCAATCCCAAGAAAAAAAAGAGCAGCCAAAAAGGTTTTTATTTTTTTTCTCCCTGACAAGCTTAGCACAATTTCTTCTCGATGTTTTCTCTAAAGGTTTTTACTTTTCTCTAGTCCTTTCATTTATACAAAGTATATACACGGCTGTGTAGAACGACTAGTTTTTTTTTCAGTACAACTTCTGGCGTTCTGGCAGTTTGATGTTGGCACGCGATTTTTTCCTGGTTCCCCTCCTAAAGACTCTAGCTATGTAGACGTTTAGAGCGGAAACGACATATTTTTTACGCTATCGTGATACCCTAAAAAAATAGAATAAGAAGGGTAACTCGCTAAGGCATAACGATTTTATCTTAGACTGGATAAGGTTTGTTTATAAATACGTTATGTAAAGTTTCTGCTGATGCCGTAGCAAACAGCATATGAAAGCGATATGCACAACTGGGCTAGTAGTAAATGTGGATATGGACGCACTGGTGGCTGTGTATAATTTTGGCCTGAAGTTTTTGTTTTGGGATATGGAAACACTAAAAATTATTCCTTCCTGAGTAAGCTTTATCGTCGTTTTTGGTAGGCCATGGCCAAAGCCACTGCATATATTTGGGCAATGAGCAACGCGCAACTTTCGCTTTTATATAAATACCTATGTACATGTTATCTTAAATGTGACTGGTTGTAAAAATGGAGCTAGTTTTGAATTGCAAGAGAGGACTGAGCAAGTAGAAAATTTCTGGAAAGGACTTTGATCTGAGACCTCCTGCATTCATTAGCTTCCCTGCTAAGTAATCTAATTTATTATTGGCTTTCGCCTATTTTTACTCTACACATTTCCGAGGTGTGTGCACATGCACCTTTGTTTTAAATTGTTGCGAGTTGGACTCGAAACTTCCGCTCCATTGTAGAGTTGCTGCAATTAGGGAGCAATTTCCAGTTCGAGTCAGTTTCAGGCTGAAACGCTCAACCCAAATTTCGGAATATTTTTTTTGCTAATGAGCCCCTGCTAAAATCGAATTATTTATGCATGACTACCCCTATCGATATGAGCAGTTGTTTCATCTCTTAAACTCCCTCTATCGATATAAACAGTTGGTCCTGCTTAATTCCAGAATTTTCACAATTGCCACTAGCTTGAAAAGCTGTACTTTTCTGCAGCTTCACGTTTACTTAACTTTTTTTACTACTTGAAAAAAATTGTACTAGAACTTGCAACATCTTCTACCGAGTTATATAACAAAGCAAGAAACGGTAGCAGCCTATATCCAGATATATAAAGTTTCTTTTAGTAGCAAGTCAATGCTCCGGTTTTGCTGGTTTTGGAGCTGCGGTTTTTGGTTACTATTACTATTCCACTGTGGAATATGTATTCCTATCGGTCCGTTCCATCTCTGGCATAAAAAGAATTGCCTAATCAAACTTTGTTCGTCTAGTCCCTCTCCCTATATTTCCCAAGAAAGCTGGAAAGAAAACTTTTTTTTCTCTCTTTGAAGAAAATTACCCAAACGAAAAAAAAATCGGAGAGGAAAACCTATTACATCTCATTTAGATAGTGACTTGCAAAAAAATACTTTAAATGAATTTGTTACACTTCCTTCCGCTTTCTCCTTTTCGTAGCGCTCTACCAATTTTTTCCCTTCTCATATCTTTCCTCGTTCAAATAAGATACATTTCAGTTCACTCGAGGAAACATTTTTGATTCTGACACCTTCAGGATATTTAGGTAGCAGCGGGCGTGGAGTCTCTAGATGGAAGCGGCTTTTTGTTTGTTTGCCTCAGTTATAAATATTTCAAACTCTTTTACTGTTATTACTCCTCCGCTTATTTCCCCCAGTTTCAGCTTCTGAAGAGCGCGTGATGATAATAACACTAAAAACTTTTATTTTCATTGTCAATGTTGGGCGTAAAGTTTCCCGGAGTAAACGCCTTCCTTTCTTTTTCTCTCTCCTATTTGCACTCCTGTTTATTGTTATTAACTGATGAATAAATTCAGTGGAAAATAATGGGCCATGAGATCCTGATCCGAATGCCACAGGAGAAAAAAAAGTGCAAACCGAGACAATAAATAAACTGGAGGAGAGAAAGGAGCCGGAAGGGAATTAAGTTTTAACTTGTGTTTATATAAGTTCCCATTCCATCTTGTAAAAAGAGCTCAAAGGAATTGCTCTATCTGCTAATTACCCTTATTCTGTCACGTACGCTTAACACTAACTTTTCTGAAAGTAGATGCAAACGCAGCTCGACTACGCAGAACTCGGAATAGAAAATTGTCAGAGCCAGAACGTGGCCGGCTGCATTATTTAACAGTATTAATTATCCGCGGTTGGTTGTTGAGCTAAAGTAGGATGCTGAAGTGGAATATAATAGGCAGTAACAAAAATTTAATTCTTGTGATTTGGTTGCTTCAACGTCCTTAAATTTTTAAAATGATATGATATAATTTTTACTAATAGAAGGTCTCGCAGTCTGCATATCTTTGCCGCTGAATTTAAATAGCATTGTACGACAGAGCATTTTGGGTGACAGATATTGAAGCTGCCTTTCGCTTTCAGAAATTCATACCTATTTTTTGGAATTTTCCAGTCATTTCATGCACAAGGGCATAGCTTTGCCGACTTTCAAACGGATATCTTTTTCCCACGATACCCCTGTAGGTGTTATTTTGGTAGAACCCACACAACAACTCAATTTCGCATGCCATGTTGTCCGTACTACCACTCCAAAACCTTGAAACCTTGACTTCCATAGAGCAATGCTAAAAAAAATCTACTTTATACAACTACATCCACAATCCTCTCTGGCGTCAAAATGGCTTTACGCAACACTGACATGAGCACTGCAAATATTTTAAACATTTTTTTATGATGATGATGATCACACGATAACACCAAAAAAGCAAAGCGTATCACTGTCATCAAGTTCAGTGAACAGTGGAATGTGGAAATAGGGTAAAAAGCAGAACGAGTGAGAGGGAGCACTGAACACTACAAAAAATGTTCATTTAAGCAAATTCATACATCCGGAAAAAGCAAGCAGTTGTGCAGCGTACCGTTCCACAACATGACATTTAAAGCGAGTGAATGCCGACAACCAGCGGGACATATTTACATCACAAAAAAGTTATTTTTTTTTGCTTAGTCGCATTTTTTTCTACTTTTGTATTAGTAAAAGTGTTTTTTTGTTAAGATAGCTCAGTTAGTAAAAATATAATACAAGTGTATATTATTATTTTACTATTGGACTAAACAAACCTGGCAGGCCTCCGGCCAGCACGGAGTAATCCTGTACCAACTGCCGCTCCACCACCACTGCCTGCTGACTCGGCTGATGTGTTAGTGGCACTACCACCTCCACCACTGCTAATCTTATTGTCTTCCCAAGACATATTACTATTTTTTTACTCTTTTACTAATACTATTTTATATATTTTTTTATACTTCTATAAACTACTTAAAGAGAGTAGACTACTAGACCTACTCATCTTCAATTAAATGTCTACCAGTACCAGTACATCTTTTTATTTTTGTCTGATGTACAGGACAGTTTTTTGTGTGGTTTTTGTTCATGTTCTGTTGAGCTGCGGAGAAGGAAGCTGATGGTAGTATATTTTAGAAGCGATCCTTTTGTGTAAATTTTTTTTTGTTTTTTATCTATTAAATTTTTCTATGCATTTGTGTTTCACGCTATGAGGAAAAGTTACAGACACAGAAAGCATATAATAATAACATTTTAGGTATATGTATTTTTTTACAATAGCTAACTTCTCTAGCTAAAAAGAGAATAGAGTTGATTAGGGAAGAAAATTAAGGAAGTACGTATATGGAGATGTTGATCAGGCTTAATTTTTGTAGTATTTTTAGGGGAATTACTATTTTTTATTCGGTTACTGATCCAAGACTTTACAATAGGCTTAAGCTTTGTTTCAGCTCACTCAATCGGATACTTTTCTGTTGGAAAAAGAAGGTTTTGTTGGTTTTGATAATATCGCCACGGATTTCTTTTCTCGGCGACTGTGACTGTGGCTGATCTTTTGTGAAAAAAAAGTTTTTTTTCTCCTTCTTCAGCCTCACCATTTGGTGGCATTGGGACATCATGGGAATACTTATCACATCGCGGCTGTCTCTCTAGATATAAGTAGGTAAGTGGTTATGTTGGAAGTAGAAGAGAAGTAGTAAAAAAAGTTAACTGGGTAAATATGTATGCTGTTAAAGCTCAAGCCGGGGAAGTAGGCAGAGATACAAGATAAGAAAAGAAAAAGTTTTTTTTCTGGTGTGGTTGTTGGTGGGGCTTCGAGAGCTACATTTAGGAGCTATGAGCTAGTGGAAAAAGAGAAAAAGAAGAACAATTTGTATTGTATTTTCTGATTTGTTTTTGTGTTGAGATGAGTTTTTTTTAGGTGTTTTGGTGGGAACTGAGACATTTATTAGTTTCACGGTGGGTGAGACTGCAGAAAGAGACATATAAAAAAGGTGTCATTTATGAAGGATTAGTAAAAAGAGAATTTGAGCAAATATAGAATAAAAACGAGTGGAAAAGTTTCTTTTATCTTTGCCGTTTCCGAAAAATTGTGGGATTTTGTAGTGAGTTGAACGTTGAACTGGGTGAAAGAGAGAGAGAGTGAAAAAGGGTTAGAGGAAAAATTTTGTTAAGGATAATTATTAACGTATATTTTTACATAAATAATTACTCAGTTTTAACTAGTACGTCATAAACAGTTAAAAGCGTATTTAAAATACACATTAAGACATTAATAAACGGCACAAGATTATAGAGCACACAGAGATATGGGACACTGAGACTGAAGACACAACACACACTACTCGCTAAAAACTAGACTGTAATATACGTTATACGAGTATTAGAACGTATTACACTGTGTATTAAGGAAAGTTTTAATTCTGATTAATTTAGGTAATTATTTGGATTTTTAAATGTTTAATTTTTTTACAAGCAGATTAATGTACCGACTTAAAACTTATTTTTTTAGGTCCATGCTAAAACTTGTTTTCATATAGAAAGGGAAAAGTGTTTTTAAATAGACTGGTACATAAATAATTTTTTGATGAATTTTATTTCTTTAATTACAATTAATCAGTTTTAGTCTTAAAGTTTACTGATAAAAAGATAATATTTTGAGGTGCATTACAGTAATAAAATGTGACGATTATTTACACATATTTGAAAGATTTTATATTAATATTTTAAAAAAAGAGGTGCTTTTTGCTTAAGTATTTTTTTATATAAATAGTTTTGCCACTGCTGCATCATTCTAGCCTGCTGCAGGCAGAATTTTAAAAAGAAGCTGTCGGAGATATAATTTTTTATTGATTAAATTTTTTTTGCAAGTTTGTAAAAGTACATACCAGCTGGGTTGCAGTTTTGCAGATTTTTTTTTCTTTTGAAAAATTTGGCAAATGTACAACAACACGTCTCTTATAACAAGGAAGGTGAGGGCTATGTATATTTGTATTTAAGCACTTGTTCCACACTACAGAACTACAGACATGAGCACAACAACACAAACACAGCACAGTTCAGGGAAAAGTTTATATTTTTTGAGAAGACGAGATGAGACCAGGCGACATATATCTACAGAAAAAAAAACAAAAAAGACGAAGGATTTTATGTATTATGCAAGTAGCAAGAAAAAAACTTCTACATTATCCCAATCACCATTCAAGATCGAGATGATTTCATACAATTTTTTTTGTTTTTTTTTTCGACGGGTATAGCTTTCACCACACAAAAGCGGCATTTCCCTCCAGAGAGAGGGAAAAATAAGGAGAGGACAACCGGTGTGCGATATGAATCATGAGCGAGCACTTTTTTCACACAAACTACATAAAAAGTAGGTGCCTAAAATTGTATTGACGGTGGCGTAAAAAAGAATAAAAAAGGGGAACACAGGAACACACAGAAAACAACAGCAGTTTGCGAACTAGATTTCTAGCCTTCCAACCAGGTCTTTCAGGTTGGTGGTAAAATGAAAGAAAGTAAGCTGGAAGTGGAGAAACGTCAGCATCGGTCGGTACACACATACACCTCTGGAATATAAGACCCAAGTGGGGTTTGGCATCACAAAAAAAAAAGACTTATTTGTAGAGACAGGGAAGATTATAAAAAAAGCCTTCCACATCATTTTCCGCACAGAAAAACACAGCGGAAGGAGCAACTGGAAAGAAGAGTGAAAGTATGTATAAAAACATAAAACTGAAAGTATAAACATTTCCCAGACATGACTAAACTACGGAATAACACGTCCGCGAAAAAAAAATATATATAGTAAGTTGGGTAGGTATTCGCAGAGAGTAAAATGCGACACGCGACATCAATTGACAATAAACTGACACGGGAGAGGAGAACCGGAAAAGCAATAAATTACAGTATTTTTTTCTTGTCCCTTAAACAATGCAGGTTTAGGTTAGCGCTGGTGGCGAAAATAAGTAAGGACAGAAATATTTATTTCACCGAGAGAGGTGATCCAAGTGAGCCGTATTTTGGAGATGTGTCAAGAAGAGAAATAACTTTTAAGTAAAAAATGTGCTGGTGCGGTACAAATCCCAATTTCTCGTTATCGGTAAGTATGGCTAACGGATTAAGGTCGGAATAGATGAATACACGTTCCTTCGAATATTCATTTTTTATCCATTATTCATGAATGAAACCCATGAAAAATGGTGAGAAACGAAACAAAAGAGTACTAATGTGACTAAATACGACGTGGCAACAGATTTTCCAGGAGGGTGTGAGTTTTATGATGATTGCTGGTGTAAAAATGGGAACGGCGAGTTTAGCCAAGCTCTTTCACCCAGGGACTGCGACTTCCTCGCAACAGAGTTACAGAGCAATTTCCTGTTTTCCCTTTTCATCACCGACTTTGGGGAAAATGATCGTAATCGGGAGGATGGTGAGAATAGCGATAGTGATGATAGGATGATGATGGTGAGGACTCTGAATATTTGCTAGTGCCACGACTGCTATTAAAAGGAAAATGATTTCTCGGTGATAATATGACCAATTAATTCTTTTTAGGCTCATTCCCAAAAAAATGTTTCGCTTTTTCCCTGGCTTGCCCTTCGGTATAAAACACGAAAGCGATGCTGCCAGTTGCTGGTATATGGTAATACGGCTCAGCAAGTAGAGCGCGACTGGGTGCTGTTCCAAAAAATATGTGAGCAGATATGATTTTAGTAACTTGCCTCCAGGAACGAAAACTATTATAATGACAGTTGAGGGGAAATGTGAAAGCGAGTGGGAAATGACCGAGTTTTTTGTTTAAGCCATGTTCCTCTCTGATATACGCTCCTAAGAGCTATTTTGATTAGGCGTATTTTCCTTTTTTGTACGTGGCACCCTCCCTCAATATCAAAAATAGTGCCTAAAATAGTTTCGCTGTATCTTCCCTATCTACTAGGCCTAAATAGTTCTCATGAGAAAACGCTTCATTATAAGTACTTTGTATCTATATGAGATGAGCAAAAATAAGTTTTGTGGCTTTTCCTCGAAAATCCCATTTTGTGGTGGAAAGGGAAATGCGACACTGTTCGCATATTGCATATTTACCGACACAGCGTCGAGCTATGTGACAATCCCACATCCTGTTTCCACTCGCAAATGAGCAAAATTCCAGCAAAGGAGAGGCATGTCTCTGAGTTGTATTTGATAGCTGTGAATAAAAAGTAATCACTCTTGCTTCCCTTTATACCGCTCGGAGCGCTGCAATGAATGATATAACTTTTTATTACTGAATCATGACGGCTAACGAGAGTGCATTTAAAAGTTTTTGCAGATTTTATCCGAATTTGCGGCCTGAGGTAGATAAAAAACACAGAGGTATCTGTGACAAGTGCGCTGTCATAATAATGAAACTGCATTAAAGCGTAGTGGGGTGTCATGTGAAATGGCGAAAGTGAATAACAGTTATAATGGAATGTACTTCCGAAATGACAGCCTTGCTTTGTGCCTCTCTAAATAATTGCGAGCTTATCTCTGGGAGCTGCTGCTACATTTATTTTTACTTTTACCCTTCCGAAGGATAATGAATGTGGAAAGATTGTTTTGAAGTTGCTACCTAATCCTAATGCGCGGAGTTAATATTTTATTACTTTTTAAAATATCTGTCATGATGAATCACGCCTGAAGTTATTCCTAGTCCTTTCTCCCTTTGAAGGGATTATGTGACTGGAATAATTGCTAAAGTGGAAGTCAAATTAAAGCCTTCAGCCCAGCGTTCTTTGATCTCCTCCGACATGTGCAAAACGGGCGTTGTCTCAATTTCCCCAAATATGGTCGAAAAGGCCAACAAACCGCCCTGAATTTCTTTACTAAATGCTTTTACTGTCCTATTTTTGGCAACATCGGGATCGGCTCTTTTACTTCTTACACACGAGTCTGCTCAGTATGTCAGCCATACCCATAAAAATTATCTTTTGGCAAGGTCTCAACACTCTTTTCCAGAAACAATGTCCAATAAATATTTGCCCCCATTGTTTTTTCTCCTAGAAAAAAATTTAGGCCACGGAAAGGAAATTGAAGGCTGTCTCCCCCATCATTGCATAATTTAACGTACAATTTCTTCTTTAAGCCTTTTCGCAAATGTCACCTCCTTCACCCACCTCCACAATACTAAAACAAATTGCGAATTGATCAAAAATTCCTGTCCGCACATAAAAAAGCTGGCCGTTGGGCCCACAATATCTAATAGAATTGGCATCCTGATAATTGTTTTCTCTTCTCCACTCATCGCAAAAACAATAATAAATGCCTCAAAAAATGTTGCCGTACAAAAGAAGTACTTCTCTAGGTTTCCCTGCCGTACGAGAAAACACCTGATTGACACCACTTTCAAATCAGTTTACCTTGCCACATTCCAAATATACTGGATGCCATTCTTCTCCCCAAACTAAAACTGAAGGTTGGCCCAAAAATCAGCTATCAAGTCAGATAATATCCGCACCATATGCCAAGAAGGAAGAAGACAGGCGGAGAAAATAACATTTTCATTTCTTTTTTTCTCTCTCTGTTTATGATCGTATTTTTTCTAGATCTGGCTGAGAATTGACAGCTATAGCGTTTTCTGTCTTCTCTAAACTTTCATTACGTTAAATATACTTCCTCCCTCTCACTCTCCCTGAGCATATGCCAGAACATAAAAAATGGCCAGAAAATATATATTGGCTGCTATTTTTTTCTCTTTCAGATCGATAAAAACTGAATTGGTAATGGGGGCCAGGAGAGAAAAATCTATATTCATGTCAAGTTAGCAAAGCGTACTGACTGACCTCACCGTGTATAAACATAAGCGGGCTAGTCCAATAACTCCAATACTGCACTCCTTCTATCTGGAACTCTGGAGAATAGGACACGCACACAATTTTCACTCTGCGGTAATCATATTGCATGGAAGTAGGTAATATTGATATCATCAACATTAGCATCATAATTTTTCAGTGAAAAAACATTTTCTGGAGAGTTCATTTTTTCTTCTTGCTGCAAAACTGCAGCGCTACTTTTGTCCTGCAATAAGAAAGGCGAAAGTTTCATTCCCATCTCTTCAGTTTTTTTTAAAAAAAATATTTAGTGCCGGACTATGACCATGACTATAAAGCGTTTAGTAAAAAAACTAGAACGGTTTTTCTCTTTTCTCTCCGCCATTCCCATTTTCTCCTCCCACACGGGCTTCGTGAATACTGAATAGTTTAATATCGTAATGTCACAAGCTGTGGATGGGAACAGGCTTGAAAATGAAAATGTTTCATTTCCACTGGAAGATTTTTTTTTCACTCTGGAATGTTGTCCTAAAACTGTCTCTCATTTCATTGTCTTATGTTTGTGGCATTTCTTCCAAGTGTTTGAACAAGCTGGGACGAAGCTTTTTTTACTCTATTTTGGGTGGGAAAGGAGAAAGCATAGACATGGAAAGAAGGATGCGCACGATACACACCACCTCAGAAAAAAAACTTTCTCGTAATAATGTAGTCATGCTCGAAGGCAATAATAATAATGGTAGTACATGCCCATCATCCCGACACGAACACACATTCTTATCTGCTACCTGACAGGAATATGCTTATAATTTCCTCCACCCCACCATTCACCCACACACCTGTCCTATTGTATATTTTTCGGGAAAAGAAAAAAAGGAAAATGCATTTTTACGATTTTTCATTCTAAACACAAAAGAATTGGAATTCTTTTTTTTGTATTCAGCTTTAGCATTTGCGTGAAATAGTTTTGGGAGGAGAGCGGAAAATAAAAATGGCTATGATATAACGTTATTATTTCCAAAGACGAGATCTTTTTGCTCCCTTCACCCTTCCAAAAAGTCATGAAGGGAAATAGTTTCCTCTCCGTGAATAAAAAAAGCCCGCTCTGATCAGCTCACTGGCTGTGAGTGAGTAGTGAAGGGCTCAAGATATGTGCCGTAATAGATGGAAAAGGTGCCCTTTCCCCTTCACTTGCGGAGAAGGAACCTACAAGGGAATAAAAAAAATCGTGAAGAAAAAGTCTTTGTTTCTCGTTGCAGTAGTGGTGGTGGTAGTAGTGGCGGGCACATCTCTTTACAAAAAACGGAAGCTTTGCAGGTTTATTGGTCTTTTTCCCTTTTCATGTTTGAGGAATTCTCTTGTTTTTTTTGGAGAAAGTTATCCCTTGACGAAAACGCATTGCAGTGGCGGAGAGGCAGAAGGCAGTGTGAGTGGAGATGATGAAATGTCGTTCTAGTTTCTACTACTGACTTGCTTGGATCGTTTTTGTAGTAAGGAAGAGAAAAAAAGGAGAGAATGTAAGTTTTGTTCTAGCTTCTGTTAGTGGCCCAGTGGTTTTAAATAATTTATACAGAGAAAGAAATGAAGTTTGGAGAAAAACCGACTGGGCTGGGTTCTTGGGCAGAGCGCAAAGACTACTACACACGTGTGTGGGCACATCAAACATCTGCACGAAACAAGTGCAATAAAACCAGTTTTCTCTTTTAAGTCGTTTTTTACTCCTTGCATGATACTGATAACCATGTATGGGAATTAACTTGCTAACTTCCTTTTCATTTATTACTTTCTTTTCTTCGTGTTCGGGCAACTTTCCCCCTTGTCTTTGATTTTTTTTAAGAACAAAAGAGAACCTCCATTTATATGGAATACGCTATTTGATGGGGCTGAATAGCTAGCTCAAAAAGAAAAAAAAATTATATCGTTTTCTGAAGAAATAAATTTCTCTTGAAAAGTAGACCGTTGGTCATGGCTCATTGTGCTCTAGCCCTGTTCCCTCTTCTGCAGTGCAGTGTTATTTTTCGAGAAAGGAAAAACAACAGAATATACAATCCTAAATAGTTAAAAGCATAAATTCTAATATTTATCCTTGGAGAGTTGCTCCACATTAATCGAAAGTCAACAACGGAGATGAAAAAGTCTACACGAAAATATTCTTAGTTACAGTAACTGCTCCTCTTTACTAGAAATACAGATATGACCTCCATCATATTCCTTTTTTACTACTCGTGATGTTTAAATGAAACAATTTTTCATTTTCCTCCTCCTCTTTCCCCTCTTGTTTTCGTGTTTATAATGCCGTCCCTGTCAGCCGTGCCACCGCCAAGTCCCCTACTCCCCAAAATACTATTTTGGCGAATGTGCTTGCTTATATACACCATCCACATTTTCTTTCTTGTCTGAAAAAACTTATTCTGGCTATCATCATGGTTTATCATGCAGATTGTGGACTGGCTCCCTTATCACAATATGATGTGAATAATGATGCTGGAGAATGGATGTGTCTAACTACCCCTTCTTTTCCGTTTCTAAATTTGAGCTCCAGTTCCAGGCACAGTCATACGGCACTTCCTATTCCAATTTTTTTGTGAAGAACAAAAAAGACTACCCATTCCTGTGCGCTGTCTTGCAATAAACGTAAAATAACGTAAGACAAAAAAAAAGAAGACGGAAGGACTACAAAATTCCCTTTCTCTACTGAAAAGCTTTGGTTTAAAATTCTTAGCGGAATTGCTAGCCGAGCCCTGCAATATAATTTTACAGTTCTGGAGAAAAAAATGAAGTGGAAAGAGAGTCCACATATTAAAGTATGTACTACATGGAAACTCTTGTTAAGGTCTGGGAAGAAAAAAAAACTGCTCAGTCGTGTGTAAAATGGTTATCTTGTTTTCTTTTGTGTGCTCCCATCCCTTTGTCTTAGAGAAACTTTTTTTTTCTGGTTACGAGGAGAAGAATGAATTGGAGGAAGAGGTTGACTGGGAGTTGGACGAGTGAAAAGAAAAAGCTTTACTCCTTTTTCTCTAGAATAATGGAGAAATGAGAAATACACACTTTCATAGATAGTAGTTCTTGGGCAAAACTGAAAATGCAAATGCTAATATTCTTAAAAAGTTGGAGAAATGAATTTTTTATATGTGGGACAAAATGTAAGTAGGCGCTAGCACTGCTGCAGTAAACGGTTGTCCTGTTCCCCTTGCTTTTTCCAGTTTAGTTTTGGGAGGTGGACAAGTTTGTGTGAAAGTTTTTGGATGCATATGCATAGTAGATTATTCTAAGTTAGTGATTTAATGAGATCATCCTTATTTCGAGAAGTTTGGAATTACTCATTTCAGAAAAAAAACTTTTAAATTGTATATACCGGTTACTTCTCACGTAATAAAATGAAAGTTAACTGGCTCATCATATCAACTTTTTATTTTTATTGGGTTGTATACTACTGAAGTTAATTTCTAGAGCTAATTTTTCGTAAGTGAGAGATAAGATAAAAGAATTACAATAGATTCCTCAGGTTGACGTTGTGTACGGTGTTTTCAACGGAAACAAACAAAAAAGACGAGATTCCCGACTCCTGACCAATGACGGAAGCTGTTTAAGTTTGGAGTGTTTGCTCCAAAACGCAATGTCCACCCAGAAAGAAATATATGTATATATATTATAAAAATATATATTTTTCAAAAGAAGATGCGTTTTCTGCAAACTTGCAAACGGTTTCCTCCCAATACACTACTTCGATATCCGATACGCTCGGCTTCAGATGAAACTGCAGTGAATTCCCAAAACTACGACAGGAGCAGGACAAAAGTATCACGTGAACGTTATTTTTTTTCTCCCTTTCCTCAAAGAAACGCTTCTTTTTTTCACACACAGCTCACTCTCCACACTTTTCCAGCCACAGTGCTCTGAAGAAAAAAACCTTTTTTTCTAACGATCTAACTTAGTTTTAGCAGAAATCCCAGTCGCATTTCCACAAATTTTGTACAAAACCGTATCATATTTTCACGTTCCCCCAGGGCTCACCGAATAAAATTGACAGTCCACACCAGTGATTTCTCTTATATAACTCTCTCAATTTGTACTTTTCATCTTAGAATATATTCTCTCGGTTAGAGAAAAGAAGGTGAACCTTTTCACATGAAATTAACGGTGCACGACATCACCATCCACTATCTATAGCACCACCTAAAAAACGTTGTATATGTACATATGTAAAATTCACCTAAACTTTGATAATATTTTTTTTACTTTCCTACCATGTAGTTTTTTATAAGGCTAAGGACAAGAGCACAGACCAAGTAAAGCACCAGCACCACCGCATCACCTTATATTTCCACGACCACTATATCCACACAACTGAAAATAGTTTCAGAGAGAGCGGACTCCAGTTCTTTTTTTTCGCTGAGGAGGAAGAAAATAGCTAGAGAAATGGAGTACTTTTCTCCATAAAGAAAAAAAGGACATAAAAACGACGAGGACGACCACTGCAGTAGAAACTTGCCTCTCCTTAAAAACAGGAGAGGTTTATTCTGTTATGCTCCTGTGTACACACATATACACCGAGGAGGCTAACATAGTCAAGGACTGAGCTTAGTCAACTCTCTCCAGTGTAATAAAATGCCTAGACAAAAATTTTTTTTCTAGGTATAGCTTATGTCTTCTGTTATTGCCAAGGCTGAAGTGGTACTGGACTTTGTCTTCTTTTCTTCATGCACAATTCAATACAGCAATAAGCCAACGTTTTTTTTTGGAACAAGCAAAGTGGTAAAAATGTATTTTTTGGAGAAAAAAAAAATTTCGTCGCTTTTTTTATATTCCGTATGCAGAGAGCCGCTAGAAACGGGAATGAATGCGATGCGGCAAATGGGCTAGAATTAAAAAAAAAGATATAGCAAGGAACAGAGTAAAAAAAATCTCTTCTTCTCCGCTCACTTACATTTTTCTCTTTCTCTCGAATAAAAAAAAAGTTGTGAAGTGAAAGCTGTTTTACACCAACAAAAAATAGTGCACAGACAAAAACAGAAACAGCGACAAGAACAGAGAAACCCACAAATATTATTGGCTTTCTGCAAAAAAATAAAATTGTTTCTTTTTCTCAGAATTTTTTTTCTCCGATTTTAGCTTGAAATCATATTACAAAATAACCGAGAGTGGCTACGCGAGCGTCTTACTTTTTCCAGCCTTTTACTCTGACTCTACTTTTTTGGCAGCCAGAACCGTTCCTCTGCAATGCCGAGGCGATACTGACACACCGGTATCATGAAGTGGGCCGTTTAAGCACGTCCCTACTCCCTACTACCATAGAAAATACCGAAAAAATAATATCCTATACGCAAGAATAATGGATAAAGGCGAGGTTTCGTATATATACCTACCTAACTGCTGAGTTCAGTGTGAAATTTTTGCTCAGTACTTTTTTTTTGCAGTGACTCCATGCAAAACAGAGAACCATACATATTCACATACAATGTTCGCATGCTGATGTCCTATTCGGGTTCCCTAAAACCATTTATTATCCTTATACTGTCCCTATATCGCATACATTTTTATAGGCTAAGCCGTTTCCCTATTGCTCAGAATGGGAATACCAGCAAAAGACTATGGTTTCTGGCTACACTGCAGAGGACTGAAATGAGCATGCTATCTCTGCACCAAATGTATTTTTGTTTTCACTTCCTTCCTAATGTTTTCTTTCTCTTATTTAACATAACAAATTTTTCTTCAAGATGATGATACTGGTAGGCAGTTTCTCGCAATTTATTTCTTTTCAAATTTTTCTTCTCAGTTTTCCTCATTGCCAATGTTAAAGCGCAGAGTGAAGGCGAAAAATAAAGTTTTGCAACGACAGCAAAAAATATCTGATGATGTTGATATAATGATGCTAGCAAATGGGATGGATGGATGCTTTGTTGGCTCGTTTCTGCTGCTGTTATGTATTTCCTTTAAACTCTGTAAGCATGAATTAAATGGCTTCAGAACGATTTTGCCCTGCACAGTGACTTTGTTAGATGGTGACGGTGCAGAGCTTGCTTGTGGATAAAGTAGAGTGTTACACAGCTACGAAAAATGTTTGCTATTTGTCTGATGATGGCCAGAGTTGGTGTTGCTGATACTGCTTCTGTTGTGCATATTTTTTTCTAGCAAAGTTACGCCCTACTTTACAAAAAAAGGTCTTGAAAAAAGTGTCGAGACAGCAAATGCTTTCGGTTCATTTATCCCTTCGCGAAACGAAATGATATGGTTGGATGATAGCAAAAACAATTCAGAAAAGCTGTTAGAATTTTTTCAGACCCTATAGATATGCACCTTACTTTTTACAGTTTAAGTTTGTGCTGCATACTCAGTTTTTTAATCAAACGAGGTTCTTTTTTATTTACTTTCTTTTGTATTTACTTTTACAATTATAGTGCAAATTTTGCGTTACTTTGTGTGTTTCAAACATTCACGATCTTTTCAATTTAAGACATTTCAGTTACTACATGTCTGCATAGATTTTGTAACTAACTACCAAATAGTACATTTAAAATGTTTTAGAGTTTCGCAACTAACGTTATAATATAAGTAGAAATGTGGAGTAGGAAAGCAGTCTACAAATTCTGTTCTTTGTATAAATTATTTAAAAAGCATTTATTCTTCTTTCATGCGGAAGCGTCTCGAGTCATTAGCGATGTCGTCTTCGATTATCACGCCGCCGTGGAGCAGTCGACGCTGAGCCCATGTTAAACATAGGTGGACCGCCACCTACCGGAGCTTGCGATGCAAAGTTAAATCCGCCTTAAAACAAAAATAAAAAGTTTAATTGGAATTTTATAGAATTAACTCTAAATGAGAATGCAAGTAAAGTGAAAAAGTATAACATACCTGGAACACTTTGCTGTCCGAATTGAAATCCAGCGCCTGCTGCAGGTGCCGAAGGTTGCTGCCCGAATTGGAAAACAGCAGCACCCCCAGCAGGTTGTGGCGCTGGGGCACTCGATTGCCCAAAAGAAAATCCAGCTGAAGGTGTTGCCGACGGAGCAGAGGGCTGAGGATTACCATTATTTCCAAATGAAAATCCAGCTGAAGGTGTTGCTGACGGAGCAGAAGGCTGAGGATTACCATTTCCAAAAGCAAATCCTGCTGTACTATTTTGAGACTGGAGAGCTGGAGGGGACATGGTATTTGAACCAAAACTGAATCCACTAGTATTAGCACCTCCACCTCCGAAGACAGACGGAGGGGATGTGGCGGTCATTGAGCCAAATGCGGGAGCAGGGGCAGAAGAAGCTGTGGTAGTTGTCGTTCCTGATCCAAACGTGAGGCCTGCAGTAGCATCTCTTGGCGCCAGAGGATTTGGAACAGTTAAAACGCCACCACCACCACTTCCAAATCCAGTTTCGAAAGGTTTTGGTTTCGCCAACGTACTTCCTCCAGGGCCTAGTCGAAAACATAGTCTGACTCGCAGGATTATTTTGAGTCTGGAGAGCTGGAGTGGACACGGTATTTGAACCAAAACTGAATCCACCAGTATTAGCACCTCCACCTCCGAAGACAGACAGTGGGGATGCGGAGCTTATTGAGCCAAATGCGGGAGCAGGGGCAGAAGAAGCTGTGGTAGTTGTCGATCCTGATCCAAACGTGAGGTCTGCAGTTGAATCTCTTGGCGCCAGAGGATTTGGAACAGTTAGAACGCCACCACCACTTCCAAGTCCAGTTTCGAAAGGTTTTGGTTTCGCCAACGTACTTACTCCCGTGCCAGTCGAAAACATAGTCTGACTCGCAGGAATATTTTGAGACTGGAGAGCGGGAGGGGACACGGTATTTGAACCAAAACTGAATCCACTAGTATTGGTAGTATTGGCACCTCCACCTCCGAAGACAGGCAGAGGGGATGCGGAGCTTATTGAGCCAAATGCTGGTGCAGGAGCAGAAGAAGCTGTGGTAGTTGTAGATCCTGATCCAAACGTGGGGCCTGCAGCAGCATCTCTTGGCGCCAGAGAATTTGGAACAGTTAAAACTCCACCACCACTTCCAAGTCCAGTTTCGACAGGTTTTGGTTTCGCCAACGTACTTCCAGGGCCAGTCGAAAACATAGTCTGACTTGCAGGATTACTTGCATCAGGGACAGGTTTGCTTGCATCTGTTGCATCAATTGTTGCCGTGTTACCAGACGACGGTGTCGTGGTGCAGTCTGCTACAACAGGCTGAAGAGGCATTCCAAATATGCCACTTCCAGAAACGGATGAAACAGAAATTGGATTAGCACCCGATCCCATTTGGCTTCCAATTGCTGAAGACGTAATCGTAGAGCAGGCGCTCGTTGTGATCGTTGGTGCGACCGGAGAACTCTGCCTTCCAAATGTAAATCCACCGGTAGATGCTGGAGACCCAAAAGTGAAGCCTGTTCCAGTGGTTGTGCTAGCTGGATTAACTGATGGTGCTGAAAGCAGAGGTGTATTACTAGAAGTAGCCATCGAGTTCGTGGTGGAAGTGCCAGATTCAGGCTCAGTACTAGCAATATCTGTTTTAAATCAGAAACACAATCAACGTTGAGTCCTGGCATTGAAATTAACATTTACTTTCACTATTCGCCATTTCCAATATAATTATTTAATTATTATT
>JAHZND010004662.1:0-10464 GCA_027744115.1 Acrocyrtus sp. NNG-2020 | reverse complement strand
CAATAAAACCCGTTTTACCCGTAAAAACACAACCCATTGGGCTATTTACTAATTACCCGCGGGAAAAAAACATCTCTGACAAAAAGCACACCAAAAATAGTATGCGTTACTCAAATTTGGCAGAAATATTTGCTTACATACCTATTCACTTGACTTATAGTTAGCGAAATAACAACTGATACTTCCCAGTAAGTGCATTTTTGCGAATTTTTCATATTGCAATGGTGGCAATATCATTTGTTTAAGTATACGATGTTATTTTTCTTGAGTTAAGTTTATATAAATTTCAAAAGTTTGATAAGTGATGTGCGATAATTAGCTCATTAACTCATATGGTTCCTGCACGTGCTCACTATATTCCATTTGGGTTCATATTGAAAGTAGCAATCACTGGTAGTTTAGTTTTATTACCTTTACAGTTATCAAAATATATCTTCTGTGTATCAGAGTTATTGATTGCTATGAATTTTGTGGGGTATTTTGAGATGAGATATTTATATACGGTTTAAGCAATTATGCAATATTTGGATGAGGACAAATTACAACTGTTTTAATGTAAACCCTTTTAGTTTCACGAAGGTTTCACAACCACCGTAGTAGGTACATGCTTGAATTAGCAGGTTTCACACGGAAGCATATTATCTCGTTTTTAAGTTTTTCACTATAGTATTTCACAGTCTTCGCTGTACTCGCATTATTAGTTGTCAATTTTTGCTTCCGCTCATTAAATACTTTGATCAATTCATCAATTTGCTTACAGTACAGTTCCTTGCAAATATGTACCTTAGAAATATATTAGTGGATGCAAATGCTTTTTGGGGTAACGCGAGTACCAAATATGTTAAGTTTCGTTGTATTAAAGTTTCTTCTATCATTTCATTCCCCATATCTAAACTAACAATATTAACGAAAAGATAAGGAAACTAACGAAATTAAACTCGACGTAGGCACTGATCAATATAAATTGGAAAAACGTTATTTTTTATTAAGCTCATATCTGTCATGTCACTCATGTCAGACAGGTAATTCCCATCAATCAAACCTAAATATTGTTTTTCTGTGACATCCTGCTATTAGCTCTTTAGTTATTAGCTTTAGTTACTAACTATAAGACTTTTATTAGAAATTATAGAGCTACAATTTTGCTAAACTGTAATAGAAGATGCGTATCTATTTGTCTCCTGTGGATAATTTAAATCAATTTCGGAAATCTCATTTGACAGACGTCTACAAAGAAGCATATACACACAACTGACTTATTCTTTAAATCCATACCAGATTAAATCATCTGAAAAAGAAAAGATGTACCATTTAAAGTCTGGTCTTCAGCTAACCAAATGTCACTTTCAAAAACTGACTGGTAGTATAATAACATGCGCTAAAGTTTTCGAAGCTAAACTAATATCCTTGTCTGCTTTATTTCATTTGCGATCAGGTCGTCTTCTCTATTTTTTCTATTATTTCTCTTCCGGTTGCGTCTCGTCTCTAAGTCGCCATAAAGGATTTTTTTGTTTATATAAAATGAACTTTTGTAAATACTTTCTGTATGTACTGTAAAGTTGCAACTTAAACGAATTCATTCCTAAACCAATACAATAGTAGAAGGCAAACGTTTAGTACTCAAAATATATTACAGCTATTATTTGCCTGTTTTAGCCACCAAAATAACAAATCGGAGCATGTTATACAGCTTGTTTTTTTCCGTAGAAAAAAAGTTAATTATATTTTTACTGCAATTAATTACTATTATTCATTTCTTCTAAGTCCAGCTTATTAATTTTGGTAACAAAAAATTTGAGGTCTAGTGGTCTATTTAAGTAAATTTCCATTGCAGTTTGTGGCATTGAGTAATTTCTTTTTCAAAATATTTATTCAGTATTCCGGACTAGTCATTGTAGCTTTTTCTACTGCTAGCTCTTACACTAATGAACACAATGAAAATCCATTTAGAGGCTGCCATAAAGTCCGTCCACTCCCTATACCGACACATTTACCCAACATTTCTAGAATGGGATCCAGAAACGCGATCCTATTTCACTCAAGGAGGAGACGATAAACGCTACAGGATCCAGAGACTTTTAACCGTCACAACTGCACTTCTTGCGAGTAGTTTCTGTCTGCCTCCGATTATATTTCCAGACAGCTACAGTTTACTACAAAATACAATGGCGCTACTCTACATAGTTGTAGTTCACTACTGCTAGCTCTTACACTAATGAACACAATGAAAATCCATTTAGAGGCTGCCATAAAGTCCGTCCACTCCCTATACCGACATATTTACCCAACATTTCTAGAATGGGATTCCAAAACGCGATCCTATTTTACTCAAGGAGGAGACGATAAACGTTACAGAATCCAGAGACTTTTAACTGTCACAACTGCACTTCTTGCAAGTAGTTTCTGTCTGCCTCCGATTATATTTCCAGACAGCTACAGTTTACTACAAAATACAATGGCGCTACTCTACATAGTTGTAGTTCACACATTAGTAGGCTTCTGGGCAGTGCTGGCAAGATATTCGCGAAACATTGCTCTGGCAACTTGGCAACTTCGTCAACTTCTTGATGAAATTGGTTAGTCACCATTAAAAAAAATCGAAGTCAAGCATTGTAAATATTTTAAACATTTTTATTATTTCATTCAATACAGAACGTCAAACCGGTCCATTTCACCCCGGAGCTAATCACAAGCGCAAGTGGAGAAATCTTAGCATTGTGTACAGCCTCGGCTTCAAAGCAATAGTCATTTTTAGCACCTTTATGGTTCCTTTGTTTTCCGTTGCTTTAAATTTGGATCCAATGTATCCCGTACAAAATTTTATTTCAAGATACTTTCATTTCAGCAAATCTTTCTGGGCAATTGTTTTAACCTTTGTAGTGAGACTAGTATTTTTCGTTGTTTTCATTTTTGATACCCTGCGAGTCACCTCAATTGCCGTCGGAATGCTTTTCTACTGGCTGGAATTACAATCGAATTACCTTCTAGTCCTGAAGAGCCGTCTCAGCGTCAGCGAGTTTGTTGGATGGTACCGAAAGTTACAAGTTGCAACTGCAGCATGGGAAAATTCACTAAACCTTGCTGTTTACGTTTTGCTTTCGTCATGTCTATGGTTTATCACTTTAGGGAACATCGTTGCTGTGAAGTACTTTAATAAGATTCCACTTCCAATAGCATTCATGGGCATTTACAGTGTGTGTAATGTAAGCATAATTGTTGTATTCATACTTTCATTCATTTGTGAGTCCCACATTTCCACCAGAGTAATTATCCGCTTCAGAAAAACAGAGTGTGGCTTGCACAAGCTAAGTTATATTAGAAAAGAGAGTATGCTGAAGCTGAAAAGTTTGCGCTCCATTTCTGTCGGATTTGGATCAATGTTTGTAGTGAAACGAAATACGCAGACAACATACTTTCACTCAATTGCGGAAAATACCATATCGGGAATTTTTCATCTAGTGGGTAATTGGGATTTAGTTTTTATAGTTATAAAAGCTTATATATATTACTCAAAAATGTGCAAATAATATTCTTTTGAAATAATTAACATTTAATTAGCTGGTAAAGGATTATATATAGTTACTGATAATTCAAATAGCAGCTTATCTAAACTCAACATTTATCCAGTTGAATTCTATAATCTGTAGAAATTGCATTAAGATAAATTGCTTCATTATTGCTTCTTATTCCATCGTTTGGAGCTTAATAAACGTTTACATTTTGCGTGCAATACTGCATTTGTAGATTGAATAAAATGAAGGTATCATTGGTACCAATATATAAAATCAAAAAAATGTATTTTGCTCGTACAATAAATTAAATCGATACAGCGTCAGTGTAATGTCATATCAATAGTAGATATTGGTTTTCTTGATAAATGAACTATTCCTTAAAACTTAAAAGTAACAGAAAATCACAAAATCAAGCCCAATCTCTAGAAGCCCAATACAACTAAACTACCTAGATTAAATTCAAGTTTGATGAGGTTGGGGAGATAAATTAGCTTTGGCGAAAATCGTTACAGTTAATATTTTGATAATTTTGCATAAGGTCGACATCTTCAAAATGGCAACGCTATCTACTAATATTGAATATTGATTTTTGATATTAAGCTGGGATCTTAAATTTTGAAATTACCTTCAAACTACAGACCAACTCAGACTTATAATTGCTTTTAGGTAAACTCAACTGCATTAGGTACATTTAAATGTTTTAAGCAGTACGTTTTTTCATAACGAACTTCAGATTCAGATGCACTAGCCCAATTATCATACAAACAAGTGTGGAGATGCTNTGCTTCAAAGCCTTGACATTTAATTTTCTCCCACTACTGTTTTGATTTAGTCACATTGTGTGCTCCAACATGTAGTTCTGCCATATTCATCGTTATCCACTCATAATTCAGTTTGCTGTATACTACAGGTACGCCTGATGCTGCACACCCCTTCACAGTTCCGAAGCTAGTCACTCCAGCTAATGTCCACTTCCCAGCCTGTTCTACAACCAATGGGCCTGTAATTAAAAATCAAAAAATCGATTATTCTGATTTTGTTTATCCTTTCTCTGTAGCTTCTTCAAGTTTTTTTTTGACTTTTTACCTCCTCCATCATTATTGCAGCGGCCAGCTTCTTCACCGCCAGCACAAATCATCCCATCATCTATTAAAATTCCGGATCCTTCTGTAGCATTTTTAGACCATAGCTCCTTGCACTTTTCGTTAGTTATTATGGGAACTCTAAACTCTCTAAGGAGATTAGATATCACTCCGTCTTCAGTTTTTCCCCATCCACTTGTAATTCCAGTTTTTCCTGCAAATGTCTCCTTATCTGTTGATGGTAAGCACACAGGTCTTACCATTTCTCCTATTTGGAGCCTTCCCTCCAACTTAATTAATGCAATGTTATCCTTCTCCATATTTGTGGTTGGGTTGAGGGCAATGCGAGACACATTAAAGATAGTACTGTTTCCCTCCGTGTCTGTTCTCAAGTCGTGCTCTCCGAGCTTCACAGTCAATGCGGAGATGACGGGATCCTTGCTATTCCTAAATGTTACAAATTATAAAACAAAACTACAGAAGGACACAATGTGCCGCAGTAGCTACCCATTCGGCATGAATTACAACCGCTGCACAGTATAAATTTCCGTTAAGAAGGAGAGCAGCTTGCCAAGGCCATTCGTGGAGACCACTTTCCATTCCTCGAATAATTACGGACTCATCCTTATCCAAGATAACCTTACGGAGAAGCGTATTGGAAGCTGGAAAGTAGTTTATTCAAAATAAAAAAGTTAGTCTGCTTACGCAATTCAGTTCATAATTTTATTTATTTTTGATGAAGTTACTAAAATGAGGAAACATTTGCAGCTCTTTCCACGCCTGTTTTGGGAATTTGAGTAGTCTTTCAGATGGTATCATTTTGGGGTACTGGACCTTTGTCGACAATGTTCTGCCTTTTTGGGCTTTCTTTGGATTTTTCTTTCCGCAATCGGAACTAAAGTAACTAAAATAATGGAGATGGTCCTTGAAATGAGAGCATACGATTTGTGTCAGACTGATTTTCCACAAAGGGGAGGTACTTCGCGTGGTCGCTACAATTTTAGCTTCCTTTTTTTCTGCTATTCTAACAGTTACTGATAAAATATTATTCGATGTCGGTTAAATTTCGCAGTCATTCTTGATATTATATTGGTTGTAGGTGTAAATTAAATAACTGTTCTTACGCTGATATCCTTTTAACATGCCACAAATTGGAACGGAAGGTGGGTCAATATTGTTATTAATCACAACAGAATCTTTTGTGCACCCTCCTTTTCCTCTACCTGCTAACTCTGCTTCTAGGAATTCGACTCTTAAGAAGTCAGTTGAATTAATAACATTATGTAAGGATATCTCCAGTGGAAACAAAAACTGAAGGCTTCCAACAGGTTTTATGGGGAAAATATATGCAACCGAGGGAATATGGATGTAGTTAGTTACCTAAGCAAGCAATATCCCGGCTGTGGTGCGATCGAGAAGTATTCAACGCCTGGTTTCTTCTCTGGGCTTGGATACAATGGGTTTGTAAATATCGATGAAATGTCGGATGAAGAGTTTGTTGCGCATGGAGGCGAAGGAGGAGGTGGTGGAGTGAATATGAAATACATATCAGTTCCTCGCTACGCAAGTGAATATTTTTAAAAAATTCAATTACGACCGAAATACTGCATTGAAAAAATTGCTTTTTGTGTCATGCGAGAGCTGATTAGACGACGTGACGAATAATTGTGAATTCAGCAACTGACAAGAAAATTTTAACTGCAAATTATAGTTAGGAAATAATTGTGTGACGAGAAGGAACAACCCAAAACAAAAACTCCAGACAACATAGCCAGGATTAGGGAAGCGACAGTACCACCCACCTAAGCATCTATAGAGGGTCCGTTTGCTGCTGGCATACCAGAAGGAGATATGCTACCGTGAAATATAGCTAGAGTGCGGCTATGGAAAGATAGCACTCCTATTACTGTAAGCTGGATCTAAGTTTATCCTGTGCACTATTCCATAATATTAATAAAGTAATAAATTACTTATAGCCCTCAATACAAACCAATATGGGAGAAAAAACAAATAACGACCTTTTCACAATGATGGAGCGAGTAGGCAATGATACAACAGCCCTGAGATCAGAAGTGAAGACAGTACTTGAAAAACTGCATAGTATGGATGAACGGATAACCACAATAGAAACAAAAATGCAAGCAATTGAAAAACGCCAAAATGACCTGGAAACTTCCTCGCCAAATCCACAAGCGTTCCGTTTAATTAAGGATGACATACGTTTTGAAATCCAGGAAGAGAAAGAGCGCATACTCAGAAAGAACAATGTCATTGTTTTCGGAATAACGGATAATGCTGAGGGTGATGTTCTTTTTCAACAGTTAATGGAAATTATTGCCCCTGGGAAGAACTACGTGCATGAAAGATTCCGGAAAGCCGCACATACAACCAGAAATGAAGAAAGCACCGGTTCATCCGGAGCACCAAGTACCACTGCCGGACCAAAGAAAACGGAGCTTCGCCCCATTCGTGTCTATTTACCAAACCCAGCTGAAAAAAGAATGCTTTTTCAGAACTGCTCAAAATTAAAGGGGCTTTCACAGTTCGACGGAGTATCAGTGAAACACGACCTCACTCGAGCTCAACAGCAGCGAAGCCCTGTTCGTACTAGGTCATCAGTGAAACACAAGAATTCATTTTTTGAGGGTGTTCCCCTGCATAAGAAACGGAAAATGCACGAAACAATTAATTCTCCAGAGCAGGACAGTGGACAATCGTCTCCAATGGACCAATGACGCCAGACAGAACGTACAAAGTTATTGTCAATTGGGTTACAAAATATGCAATCATGTCGAAACAAAATAAGTTCAATGTACAATATACTGGTGGAAAATAGTTTGGATGTATTGTGTATGTGTGAAACATGGTTATCGACAAATGACAGCCTTCCACTACCTCAAGGTTATAGTTCAGTTAGGCAGGATAGGATGGATAGTAAAGGAGGAGGAGTAGCAATAATAGCAAAGTCTGAGTGCAAGCTAAAATTTGTGGAAATTGATAAGAATAATTGGGTTCTACCGTCCTCACTCGAAATAGTCTCCGCAAGTGTTCAAAAGGACTTTAACAAATCAATTGTAATTGTGTGTGTGTACAGAACAGGAGCAACAAAAAACGACTTAGTGAACTTGGAAAACGTGTTTACTCACTTTCAAATGGTTAACAAACCTGTGTTGATCTTGGGGGATTTTAACATTAACGTTCTTAAACAGTCCCCTGCCGCAAAGAAACTTCTTTTCATCTCACGGCGGTCAAATTTCGATCAACTTGTACAAGTGCCAACTAGGCAAAATAATGCCATAGACCTTGCGTTTGTGAAGAGCAAACAGTTTGCGGAAGTGACAGCGAAAGTACAAGATGATTGTGTTTCGGATCATTTGTTTGTTAAGTTGACCACGAAACTGAAGAATGTGTCAAATGTTGTGCGATCAGTAGTCTCAAAAGTTGAACGCAAAACAGACTGGGTTGGGGCGATAAATTGTGTGGTGAATGAGTTGGAGAGCCAGCCAATCGGAGAGACAGGCATAGACTGTATCGCCAAAAGTATTCGGTCTGCTTATGAAGTGTTTGTTCCTGAAGTTCGTGTCAGTTTGCGGGAGCGTTTAGGCATTAACTGTTTCAGTTCACAAAAAACACAGCGATTAGTGATAATTAGAAAGTACCATCTCAACCAGTACAGAATGACCGGTTTGAAATATCATAAAGAAAAAATGAAGCAATACAAAAATTTTGTAAATCAGTCTGTTAAAAATGATCTCCGCGGTGATGTCCAATCCCAAGTGAAAAAAGACACTCTTTGGAAAGTTTTTGATAAATTGTTTAGTACTAAAAAGAGGCAAGCAGTCAAACTTGATAGCACAGTTAATCCAGATGAGATTAATGACTACTACTGTACTATGGGGTTTTCAGACAATGCGCTCTATGCAGATACGCTTTCCCAGTTTCAAAAGCAACAGGTTAGCAATAACTTTGAAATCGACACAGTGACAGAAAGTGAACTGTTCTTGGCATGGAAGCACATTAGGAGAAAACTGTCCAAGGTGCCAGACACGACCGGAATTAGTAAGACTTTTCTCGACATGTTTATGCCACACCCTACAATTTATGGGAAACTGAGAGAGGCAATGGAGTTTTCTTTTACGACGGGAGTCATCCCTGATGAACTTAAAATATCTCGGATAGTGCCAATTCCCAAAGTCAATGAGCCAAAATCCCCTAAGGATTTCCGGCCTGTAGCAATTACATCGAACCTAATGCTGGTCATGGAAAGAATTTACTTTACGAGGCTGATGGCTTATTTAAATGAAAATCATTATTTATCAAATTGTCAATTTGGTTGTAGGAAGGGGCACTCTCCAGAATTGGCCATGGTGGCTGCAACTGATTATATTTACGAGAATTTAGACAAAGGGTTAACAGCGGTGGTAATAGCTATTGATCTGAGGAAGGCCTTTGATTCTGTTCATCGAGGCAAATTGTTAGAAAAGTTGTCATGTATGTATAGTATAAGCGAAAAATGGTTGTATAGCTATTTACAGGACCGTTTTCAATTTGTAGATGTTAATGGTAATCATTCAGGATTGCGACAAACGTTAATTGGCGTACCCGCCGGAAGCATCCTGGCCGGGATACTATTTGCATTGTATATCAATGATTTGCCTGTCAAACTTAAACATGGTAGAGCTATTATGTATGTTGACGATGCAAGTATTACGTTTGTTGGATCTGTAAAGGACCTGGAAGAGCTGCAACGAAGAATAACGGAGGACATGCTGGACCTGAAACGGTACTTTGACGAGAACCTTTTATCTATGAACGAAGAGAAAACTAAAATGATGACTGTTAGTAGCCAGAGAAAAGTTTCCTCCTTAGACAATTTCAATTTTATGGTAAACGGCCATTGTATCAACAATGCTGAAACACTGAAGTGTTTGGGACTTACTTTTGACAGAGCAGTCACGTGGAAAAATCATATTGAGAACTCTGCAAGAATCTGCTACATGAAGATTAGGAGCTTGTACATGATAAGAGACGCGTTTAGTTTGGAGCAACTAAAAATATTGGGCCGAGCAATTGTCAGTTCGGTAATGAATTATATGGTTCTTATTGTGGGTACAACGAGCAAGAAATATCTCAGAGTTATGGATAAAATTTTTCGAGCGTTGGCTAGGATGGTGCTATATTTAAAAAAGTACGACCCAGTGTCTGAAAGGATTCACCGTGACTTACGGTGGATGTTGACAGACGACTTGTATAAATTTAAGCTTTTGTGTACAATGCAGAAAATTGTAAGAGTCGGAGGTGTGCCGTATTTTGATCAATACTTTGCTCAGGTGAAAAGCACACATGAGCATCGTACGAGAAACAATGATAAATATGCCTTCATGGGTAGGCCGAAGTTAGAAATAGGGAAACGTTGTTTTAATTACCAGGCAGTAAAAGAGTGGAATGAACTGCCGGAGGAGCTGAGAAAAACTGAAGAGATTGGTAATTTTAGAAGAAAATTGTCAAATTTTATACTTGCACAGCGAATTGAGTAACTGAGTAATTAAATGAAGAATTGAGTGAGAGTTGTAATTAAATGACAAATTGAGTGAGAATTGTAATTAAATGAGGATTTGAGTGAGAATTGTAATTAAATGAGGAACTGAGTAAGAATTGTAATTAAATAGGAATTGAAAAGATGTCAAGTTGTTACTGTCATTACGTTAAATCATAAGTGTAAAAAGTGTAATGTGGATTTTATGTGATTCATGTTTGTGTGTAGCTTTCCCTTCTTCCTTGTTAGAAGAGGTATTTTAAAAATTGTGACTAACAAACTTCTTGAATATTGTAAAGTGATATGGTAAATGGCATAACCCCCTAACTTGTAG
>JAHZND010004661.1:0-29604 GCA_027744115.1 Acrocyrtus sp. NNG-2020 | reverse complement strand
TACAGGTGATTAATATCAAAAGCATTTGTGGTGGTAGAATAAAGGCATATCAGTTGAAACTACGCAAGTCGAAGTCCTCTTTTAGCTATCAGCTATCAAATTTGCGAATATGTAGCTAGCACATCTCGTATATGCAACTTTTATACCCCATCCCTATATTATAGTTTTGTCATTAATTATACTACAATGGACATCGTTTGCAGACAATACTCTGTGTAGACATTTAGTACTTTGCAAGTATCTATTAGCATTGTTTCCTTTTTCTTCATCATTCGCCGCGCATTGTCATTTCTGACATAAGAATTAGCTAATATCATAACTCAAGAAAGCAATTTTTCTGGTTTTCAGTTTTAACAATATTTTTTATAGCAAATGTAAAGTGCAACTCTGGAATGAATTGAGTGGATTCACCACTTCGTCCTCCAGTCAGCCAGAGAGTATTCGTCATGAATAAATCCATTGCAAAAAGTTGCATAAAATGCGAAAAAGAATCGTTAAGTTGAAAAAACAATTTGGAATTGCACATCATTTGGCGCAATTAATATTCAGGAGTATTTTTTCTTTCTTTCATTGTACTTAAGAAATTGCATGCGCAATCTTGTTTATCACATTAACATAATGACTTCATCCAGTGATCCAGTATAAAAGGTCTGAGACGGTCTGTTCTGGGTACACATTTCGTTATTCGTTATACATTACTTTTCACATGAACTCATAGAATCAACAAAAGGCTATAGCTGAACTGTTTTGAAAACCTAATTCTAGCTAGAGCCAGTAAGAATCAGTCATAATCAGCAAAATTCGATTAATGAAACTGACAGGAACAGCATGATAACGAAATTATTGCAACTTCAGAGGGTAAAATAATCAGTCTGTAAAAGTATGATAATATGACGAAATGCATTGCATAATTGATTTTGGGAAAATTAAATTCTGCTCTTGTTAGCTGTTTTTCTTTTCATGCTTCAGCGAAATTTTACACCACACAGTAAATTAGAAAGAAGGAGGGGAGCAGATGCATATCTATATGGAATGCGCTGACAAATATAATTTTTGGTATGCAAAATTCATCAAGTGTGAAGTAAAAATTTAAGAATAGTGCTGGCATTCTCTCTCGGTCGTCTCGGTCGGTACTTTACTTACTCATGAGCATGTGTGCTGGCTGAGAAAGAAAGTAAAAGGGTTTAGGATAGTATTGCCTGGGATATATAGAAATATATCTTCCAATCGTGTGCAGATGTACCTGAGACTTGAGAGCATTGAAAATTGAAATTGGTGTTGTTCGTCCTACTCCTAGACAGGCTGAACACGATTAGCATTTTGCCATTTGCCCATGCAGCTAAAGTTGCGCAACTATGAATGAATGTTTCTCTTTGTTTTTGCAGAATACCGCACCCTACTGGGATGACTTTTTGACCAAATCTAACAAGCTGCACTCCTGTCTAAGGTAACTGTTTTAAAGTTTAATGTTATTAAAGCCAGGCTGTTCGGCCATACGTATTACGGATCAGTAAGCTAATAAGCTAAAGCGTTAGACTTAAAGTTGGAGTTGGAGTGTATATGTATGTACATAGGTACCTACTTAGTTCCTGACTTTTCGTCTAATTTTTTATTACTTAAAAATGTAGGCTTTCTTATTATGTATAAAATATGATGCTGAGATGATGTGATTGCATAATTTAAGCCCAAGTAGAACTGCCCAACCTAAAACAACCCAGTTAGTGACATTTCTTCCAAGTCGTGATAAATATATTACATATCAATTCCTATTTCATATTGCTGCGCAATATTGGACAGATCTGCTGAGTTCAAGTGTTAGAACTACAAAACAACGTTTATCTTTCTATTATCAGTCACACACACGTGGCCCCAAACTTTCAATCGGTTGAATCCAATATACCTATAATCTTGTGCATTTAGTTACTCTACAATAATTTATTTCTAGCGATTCAAATTGGTATTTGTATTTTTATTGGCAACAATTTCATCTTTCTTCTTCATCCTTATAGGATGCTCATGTAGTAAAGTCAGCTTTGCGCGTTCAGTATGGTTGTATGGTGGTTGTAGTTAGCTTCATAGAGCAATGATAAATAATCAACGAGTAAGCCAGAAAAAATCTCGTTTGACTGAATTATTTATTGGATTGATTTCATGTTGAATGTTACGGTGTACAGTTCACTTCACTGTACACGTTTTTGAAATTAGCCTTATGTAGGTGCAACGATGCCAGTTGAAAAGTGATCAGAAATGAGATTTCAGTTTAGGACTTAATTTCGGGATTTCATGACTCTGTGTCTGTACAAAAATGTAGAGAAAGAAAATATACAACTTAAATCAAATTGCGTGCAACGCGATGGCTCTGTTTGATATTGCTCAATTTGGCTCGACTCAAGCCAAAAGCCAACCCTTTAAAACCATTCTGACTCGAATCTCGAATATCTCGATCCTATCTTTTGTACCATTTTATGCTTTGCGTAAAGTAAGTTTGCATGTACCAAGGTTGGATGGTCTGTACTTTGTGTAGTGTTAATATGTTAATGTTAAATAGCTTTGCCTAAACTAGTGCAGCAGAAAGCAGTATAAATTGTGCATCGAAAACGTGGGAGTTGTCAGACGATTAAAGTTGAAATTTGAGCTGAGAAAAAAAGTGCAGCGCACACACTTTATATGAAAATGGAAATATATTTATGTCTTTTTCGTTTAGAGAGCTAGAAAAGAGCACAGCGCAGTATTCTTTATACGAATTTTTGAATAATGCGGAGGAGTTTTTAAATCGCAGTCGCAATCTTATACCGAGTAAATACTGAAGGAATACGAAGAGTGTAAGCTCTCAACCGGCATCCCTGATTTTGTGTGCCTTATGTGGATTGTATCAAGTAGAATCTTAAAATTGTGAGCTTCATAAGGAAAGTCAAGCAAGGAGCGCACCTCTTCTCCCTCCTCTTCAATCATACCCTTTTTACACATTTAATCATAATAACATAATGGCACTCGTTTCGTATCCTTTTCCTTTGTGCCAGATAAGAAATGGATCAGAAAAAAAATCTCTCTTAGCTTCAACTCAAACCAGTATCTTGTCACAACACATAAATATACACTAACAACACAACGAAAGAGCATTTTTGAGAAATCGTATTGTTGAAATTGTTGCAATGCACTGAATGCTCTGTGTGTAGCGAGCGATGCAATTTTGTGCTTTTTTTCTTGCTCTTTCTTCATCGTAAAATAAGATAGGATTGCCTCGCTTTTTTTAAATACTCACATTTTTTATTCTTGGGAGGACGTTTTAATTTTCAAGCGTGTTGTAGTATTCGCTGTGCCTGTACCAGGTTTATGTTGGGCATGAAAGTATGACCGCAAAAAAATTGTAAGGAGAGAAGGAGACATGCTAAAATTAATGTATTGTTTGTTAGCATTGGCAATTAGTGTTTGTACGGCACTGGTGTGATTTGGCTGTGTGTATTAGAAAAGATTTGCTTGTAGGAACGACGGTGATGATAATAGTATTAAATGATGATAGCCTTGGTGGTGCTGGTGCTTTACCAAATTTTCAGCATGATAAAGCATTTTTTGAGAAAGGAGAACACAACAATACTGTTGCTGCTGTGTCATAATAGCATCAAAACAAAAGATAGCATCGCAGCGTATCATTTCGTTAAAATAAGTTTTAGCCGTGCAGAATGAAAATTTGCTCTCAGCACGCAGTGCCCTTTTCTTTTTATGTTGTTTGGGCATTTTGCTTTGGTTTGACTTTGGTTGTTCTTGGGCTAAATTGTTGACAACTTATGAGTCGTGGGGCGGTCTTTTTTATGGAGTGATTCTTGATGGTCCCACATGATTTTCTGCATGATTTTCCTTTGATTCGGAGAAATCTCAGTCTCAGTATGCCAAAGTAGAGAAAAGCCCACGGCACTTCGAAAATTTGTATAGCCCTAGTCCGACTTCGGTCAGGAAAGATATTGAACTATGGCACGGAAATTGGGACGAATTGATGTCAGCAGGTCGAACGAGGCTCATTTCTTTGCTTGTTACAATATGTAGACAATTTGAATACATGACGCATGGAAAAGTGTTCCTTTTACTAATGTCAGCACGGTAAACTCTTTGGCCCAATTTAGCCATTTCTTACAAACTACGGTCCAATCTCAGAATGATTATAAATCGGTATAGACTCTCTCGTAAAAATGGCGTTTTGCACTTTGTCTCGATTGACAAGGGTAAAAGTGAAGTAGAATAGAATAGATTACGTACCTACCTAGGTATTTAGGTATACTGCGTCCTTCCTGATACATCCCAGTGGCTAGTGGCATGTATTCAAGTAGGTAGTAGGTAAATCAGAATCAGAAAATATGACAAAAGTTGATGGTAGTTGCGTGAACTCTATTTTAATTCGATTCTATTTACATAGATTATTCTGGCATTTCAATAGCTCCTAATTTTGATAAAAGTGAACTCATTTATCACGATCTAAATTCTTACAATGTAATCTATATAACTTCCAAAAAAATATATAATGTCCGCTGTCGACTCCAACCTCCAACCACTTTAATGTAATATGGTTAGCGCTGATGTGCACGTACAAACGTATGAACGGTGTAATTGAGCTTTTTTCTCATTTATTTTATTGCAGAGCAACCATTCAAGCGGTCAGTGCCTTTTTGGAGGCCTTTCAGAAAATAGCGGATGCAGCCACTTCCACAAGAGGTAAGCAAAAAGGCTTTTAAACTTAATGTGTATAACTGTATGACTAGGCAGAGTAGAAATAGTCAGCCATGATAGCTTGATAGCTATCTGTTGATAGTTTGTGGAATGCAGGTCTACTTTAATTTTACCCTTCTCAGTTTCGGATATGTAGTAGCTGAAATCTGAAAAAAATCACTGTCTGCTAAAATGAAGATGAACAATACTGTTGTAGGTATTAGATACGTTAATATTAGACTTGCTGTCCTATTACACGATCATTTTTCATCATCATAAAAATATGCATTCTTTTTTGTTCATTAATATGGAGTTTGCCTTCGAAAGGCAAATTGTTCATTTTCCATATGACTAACTAAAATTGACGAAAACAAATAAACCTTTCATGTATGGCATATTTATAACATAAATCAAATAAATTATATACTTGAATGTATCATGTCTGTGTCATAACGCAATACATAATTCTTACGTAGAACAAAATCAAAATATTTAGGTTTTGAAAGCAGCGAAGTTTTTTGCATACTTGTTCATTCTATTCAGCAGTCAGTCAGTGAGCTGGTAAAATGGACAGTTGGTTCATTGAATGGAAGTTAGAACGAGTTTTAAGGATTTTAAATATCAGTTTTCATAATTCTGCCGTACTGACTGAGCGTTTAGCTTGACTTCATTAGCAAGTACGTGTATAGTCATTAGGATAAAACAACTGCAATAATTGTCAAGATACGATATGCACCGTTTATTACATCGGTAGTGGATTGGTAGTTTTCTCAAACTTCCCGTCGCTTCAGTAGATAACAGTTTCTTTTCTTCGCCTATCAACTCAAAATAATGATATACAACTTGTTTCATAAAAGTGTTACAAACAGGAGAGGAGAACAAAAGGGATTGTAGCATACTACTGTTATGCCTATTGAGGTGAATGTTTGATAAGCATTATATGACAAAGCCGTGATATGATATAATTTTCAAAAAATAAGGGCATGATGGTGCATTTAGTACCTATATGGAAAGCGAAGAAATTGTTAAAGCATTCTGGCAGCCTTCCTTTTTGTTTATCAGTCTTCGCTTCTTCGTTATTTGAAACGAAAATTTAACAAGAGCTTTGCATGTAACGAGATCCTTAATGAGGAGCTGAGTGATCTGACTCACAGCCAGGGTCGGAGTCTCGGAGCTCAAAATTGATAATCAAAACCATCATTTTTACTTCTTACGATGGGTAGGTATCTGTATACACTATAGCCTGGTTTATTTTACCTGCAAATGGCAGACATGTGTTTTCATTGTTTTTAGCGTACCCGACCAGAGCACTGTCTCATAGTTTGCAGCTCCACAAAAGAGTACTCATTAAGAGTCCCATGCTTACCAGCGCAACGTGAGAGCAATTTATTGTAATTTATTGCATATGGAATTGTGTGGGCGAGGAGAGAGGAGGATTGTATGAGCCATGAACCAATGCCAATAGCACACACAAAATATTGATTTTTAGCAGCCTCGAGAGACTCATTTTTTGTAATCGTATTGATGATCTGAAGTAAACTAGACAGATGGTGGGGAAGAAGAATCGACAGGTCCAATACTTCAAGATTAGCATGCAAATGACACCTTTAAATCTTCTTCTTAGCCTACATGCTAAAAAAGTGAAGGTGCGTTACTTTGCATTGGTACAATGGATGAATGGTACAGGTGCGTTATTTAGTAGGATGTTCTTTAGGATAACGAAGGATGTGCTTCTTTTATAAAATACGCATATGTAATTGAATCTGTATCTGCTGTGACTTGTGTGTATGGTGGATGGTATCGAGTCGACCGCATCGCATCACCAGAAATACTTGGTTGTGGTTTTGCAGTTTCAGAAGTCGCAGAACCCAGCCTATTTTAATATTCCAATCATTCCTGCAGAATAGCGATTTAATAGGTATCTTTTATGTCTGCCGAAAATAACAAAATGATATTTTCGCTGATATGAAAAGCTGTACAGAAGCGTTCTCCTGCAAGTTACCAGTAAAAGGAGCAAACCGAGTCAGTTAGTTGGATACACTTTCTTATAAGATAAGTGGAAATGACACACACATAATATGACCTTAAACTCATATACATCATAAAGCTTTACTATATGTGCTGGTAGTGAACAACTGACTAATGACGATGCGATGTTTTGAATGAACGAGAAACATTTCGTTATAATGATATTGACTTCATTGCACCACGACAAACACGAAGTACACAGATCGATAGGGACCAGACCGAAGAATTTTGAGCGAGCATATGGATACAAAAAAGGGGGAGTAGAGAGATATATATGCTTTTAAACATCTATAGAAATGTAACCTCTCTACTGCACTGGAAGTTCTGTTGACTTGACAAAAGTAGACATACTGTCTAGGGCGAGTGGGAAGGTTTTCTGGCACGAAATATATACGCCTTTCTAGATTTTTTGCTTTTATGCACTTGAGAAATACTGCTTTCGCTTTGTACTTTGTGTATGCATACGGCATGTGTACTGGGAAAGTTGTTCCGTGTTTCCTTCTTATAGTTAGCGACTTTGTTGGTAAAACGGAAACCTACAAAATTGAGTGGTAACGTTATTTACGTCTGCATCGCTTTTCCCGTTTGCAGTAAAATTTTCCACTTTACCTTACATTCCTCGGTTGTATGAAACAGACAATTTTACAAATGCTAAAATATTATCATGCGTATCCTCCTATTCCTGAACTCGGAGTCGCTTCTAACAACAGCAACTCTGAGTACTGATAATGGAAAGAATCCACTTGTATAAAAGAGTAAACCATGAAACGGGAGACGTCTCCATTCTCTGCTTCTGTCTTTCTCAATAATGTTTACCCATTGCAGTGGATTGCTTATTGCATTTCATTCACTCCACTTTTTTATTTTCAAAATCTTGTTTGCCAAAAAAGATTCGTGACATAGTGGAGGGAGGGGGAAAGGACTCATGTACAGAGATTTCTGAGGTGAGGTTTAAAACTCCGACTGTTGTCTGAGTAGACAGATTAAAGGAAAAAGCATAAAGTTATCGTTTATTTACACGCAATATGTTAGGATATGGATGTGTACATGAAGTTATGTACGGAAACCTGCGAGCTGCGAGGCGAGGGATTGTTATTGTAAAATGTTAGTCAACCAAAGTAAATGTTTATGTGTGAACATCGTATTAGCTCTCTTCACTCGCACTCGTCCATCACACAAAACGGTGGACTAGTATGAAGCTCTCGCTGGGCTGAAAGATGTGGAGTTTTAGAGAAATATGCGTGGAATTTTATTTACTGATGAACAGGAAAATTTAATTTCGCTTTCGTTCCCCAAAAAGCCAGGTATACGAGTTCCAAGTTGCTAGCTTATTTATGTAGCGGTAGCGGTGAAAGAATCACTGCGGCAAACTTTTTAGTGTCTGTAGGAAGCAGCAGCAGAAAACCTAATTTTGTTCATTCTCTGAGGGAACCAAAGTCTTGCCAGTTTACTAACTTCGTTTCCTACGGAGAGTGGAAAATGCACGTGTCAGGTTGATAGGTTTACTACTATGCTTGGGCAACCTATTTACTGCTGCAAAACTATGTAGCTGTAATTGTAATAGAGTAAAGGTGGAACAGTTTTGCTACTTTATACCTAGTCCACTTGATTCGTGCCCACTGAAAGCAACCTCATTGACTTGTCTGTAATACTTAAAACACTTATGAAATGAAGCCACAGCTATCTCTGTACCTGTTACGATGTATATAAATATTTTGAGGATTCTTCGGAATACCTAGAGGGAATGAAAGAAACCTGGGGAAGATGAAACTTGTAGGCTATTCTGCTATTCACTATCAGTATGTTACTGTTCCAGCGTACTATGTCTATATTGACATAAGCTGATAATGTACTTTGCAACGTCAATAAAAAGGTTTAATTTGTCGGAAACGTTGCAAGCTAAGAGCATTCTTGATAATTAAATACATAGTTAAGTTGATTTTGTATTGACTTTTCCTTTGGTGAAATGCCGAAATGATTGGTGAACGGTGAAGAATATTCTCTGAGCGTGAATGCAATATGAGGAGATATTTATATATGGCACACTTATATCCATATGCAGCTGAATCTTTATATAATGCGTATACTTTTTGTTTCCCTCTGTCCCTGTTTCAAGCGGAAGAGTTTTTGCCTACTTTACAAACAAAAGCTATAAAAGTAGCCTGTTATAGAATTTGCTGAGCAGCATCAAGTGAATTCTAGGTATTATTGGTAGTTAAGTTCAATTTTCAAATGTCAGCACTTGTTAGCAATTACGGGTGGGTGGATTGTCGGGCAGACTGCGAAGAGAGACCACAGGCATTACTGAAGCACTAAACACTTTTAATGCACAGATGGCATTGCTCGGAGTGAATTGTAAATACATGTTTTGTTCAAAAAATGTAATAATCCCAGAAGCAACGGTAGTTTATTTTTGGAGTAGGGAGACAGCCACCACGCCTACTACCACTATTAAAGTAGAGCCTATTCAGCAACAGATTAGACAATGACAAGTACAGGGCAGCTTTTATATATGCGTATGGGCGAAACAGGAAGTTACATGGAAGTGGAAACTTCAATGCTAACAATTGAGGCATTGAGAACGAACAAGTATCAAGTATGTAAGGGAATGAGAGTGAGCAAGGGTTTGGTGAATACAAAATGAGTCGTTTACTTTTCCATATTACGTACTATGTACTAAAAATCTGATTTATTCAGTTCATCAGTTTGTTCTACTGCTACATATGTATATCTATAAATCTTATTTTAGTTTTGAAACAATGAACAAACGAACAAAGTAAAGTAATACAGTTGTAATGTTCATCGCATTCATGACTTCCCGGGAAAAGACAGGAGCCTGTCAAAATATTTTTTTTTATTTGCAGACTATTCAATTCTAGTGGAACTTTTGAAGTATTAGTCCATGAATAAAAGATTCATTCTTTGACAGATGACGGATGAATTTTCTTTCCTTGCTTTTCCATTTTGCTGCTTTTAGCCCAGCTGGAGATTTTTAATTTCCTATAATCGTGAAATCAATCCAACTTGTGTATGTGGAAGTCGGTTTTTGGGAGAGTGCAGAAGTATTTTAGGTACTATTCTCATGAAAATGAAAAGCAGAGCTTTGCTACTGCACTCATTTTGTAACACAAATATTAAGGTTAAAAGTGAAACCTTCTACAGCAAAAGTTCTGCTGTTCACCATTTTTTGTGTAAAATTGCCAGTGAATTTTGCGTTTTCAACTCGAAAAAATGGATGTATGAGTGATCTGCTTTTCATGCTTGAGATCATGGCACGGGAAAAGGAAACTTTTGTGGCTGTCGAAGTATTCTCAGGCGATGATATTTCTGTCAAATGTGGGAAGATAAGAGGGAGTGTATTTGCTTGGATGCTCCCTGTAATAAATCATAAAAACTCGAATCAGGTTTCAAAGTGTTGTCGGATGGAAATAGTGTCATCTCACACTTGTGCATGCGTGTAGCTGCGTGACTTTTTTAAGGAAGAATTGCCGACACGCTGAATATAAACATCAACACTAAACAAAAAATCACCAGCTATCTTTGTGCTCACACAGCATGACGCGTTTTTTAAAGCAGGGATTATTTTATTTTAAACTTCAAAATTCACGATGACGTCCACAAAATTTTACTGTCACTGTCTTCACTTTTTACGCTAAGTTGTTCTAAGGTATTGTCACAAAAACGCTTTACTGTCTGCAAAATTTGTCTTGCATAGAGCGATGCTTTGAGGCTTGAATTTTGTTAAAAAGTGAAAATGGGTACATCTGTTGTGTTACTTTACTGTAATCATCAATACTACATGTCTAGATGAAATTTTTTGCTACATTTTATATTACACAAGCTCGTCGGGCTATTTTGCTGGTTACTGGTAATCTTGTGACTAATGCCAAAGGAAATGTGTTCATGTAACTTATTTACTCATCAGTTGTTTATTTTTGTTCAATGCAGTCAGGGCTTCTTTGGCATCAATAATTTTGCATAATTTCATTGGGCACAGAACATGATAGTTTGAAGGATGTCATTATTAAATATCCTTTGTACGAACTGCAATTTAAAAATTGCACAATTCAATCAAAACTGATTTAATGGATAATGTAAAAAAAACTGACATATTTAGTTATGCTCTGTCAATTGATTATCCGTTTGTCCGGAACGGATTTACTCAACTTCTTTGAAGTTGATTAGTTGATATGCATACTATACCTAAGTGCAGGTAGGGGTAGGTATAGAATTGAGGACAATGCAGTAGTGTGGTTCTGTAAAAGTTATGGCAGGCGTATTATAGCATGCTAGTTTGTATGCTTTGAAAGATTCATTTTATTTTGGGAAACGAACATTAGCCACTTCGTGAATAGTATAAGGGTCGATATACGATGAAATCATATTAAATTTCTTGCAATTCCTGCTTGTAGTTACTTTTATTTTATCCATTTTCCGCTGCTGGTATGGCTAATCAAAACACATTAGCGTAAGTATTAAAACAAGTAATCTAAACATTCTAGAATATAAGCGAGCTCGGACGGAACTAAAGAAGAGAACAATAGAGACTCTTCACCTACAAAAGAAGTTACGGAAAGGGAGTTTACATAATGGAGCGCTTGCATCTTCCTTCCATGGAACCTTACCAAGATCTCACGGGAGCGGAGGTGGTATGATTCAAAGTGCGTTGGCACATAACGGGAGCGATCTTGGTAGTCAGCACGGTCTTCCCTCAGGAGGTCTAAACCGAACGTTAGAGTCTGCTATGAGAGACCAAGCAGAAAAACGGCAGATCTTAGAGGACGTTGGAAAACAGGCTCTTCGTGCAGCTTTGACTGAAGAAAGAAGTAGATTTTGTCTTTTTGTATCGTACCTCAAACCTGTTGTTGTAAGTTTTGCGGAAACAACTAGGAAGATATTTTGCAATAGTCATGCACCAACTAATCATACATGTACACATAAAATTTTATTTGTAAATACACAGGAAGAAGAAGTGGCTATGCTCTTTGAATTACAACATGTCCAGGAAGCTATGGCCCAGTTGGAAAAGAATTCTGCTGATCCTTTCACCTTGCCACCAGCAAGCGAACAGGTTGGAATTCGTCTAAATCTTTTGTTCGTGACAACACGTTCGTGCAACATTCAGTAATATAGTGTACTTTATTATCCCCACAGGTTATTGCAGATACCAAAGGAGAAACTGGCGCCTGGAGTTTCCAAACACCACCTAGTAGCCCAAGTTCTTTGGGATCTAGAAAGTCTAGTATGTGTAGCATCTCTTCGGCAAACAGTTCGTCAAGCAGTTCCGCACATTCTCCATCACATCATCTCCATAATCGTACATTGCACCACCAAGTAAGTTACCAGCTACAGATGCACTTGAGACTTTTGATTTTAGGATTTACTTCTTTAGTATGACAATCTGCATACATAGTTTGTTGCAAACAAGCAAAACTTTTTGGAAAATTGTACTATTTTTAGCTTTGTAAAAGTAATATTTGTTTTTGGCTATTATTTTTTTGTTATAAATTTCTTTAGCCATTGTCCATTCCATCTGGAAGCACACGATTCTCCAGTGTGTCCTCACACGATTCAGGCTTTGTGTCACAAGACACACTGTACTCTCGCATGTCTACACCTTTAAATGATCCACTAGCCAAGGTATTTTGTTTTGTTTGTATATAGAGACTTTACATTTGCGTTTCTTTTGTTTTATTTATGCATACTACTACTGAAATGCGTGCATGCTGAAATAAACTGCAGGTGCGTTGCGTATGCACTGCCAACGTACACTTTTGCTTTCACTCTTTTGGAAACTCCTCGGCGGGTTGCGTGACATTGCTGATTGATTAGATTATGAGGTGATAAAGCGGAAAGGGGTTGTGTGGATCGAGCTAGTCAGGTTACAGAAAAAGTTAGTTATTCCATTGGTGATATGGCTGTACCAGCTATATATATAAACATGTGAATTCACTTTCAGGCATTAGTATAAAATGTACTTATTATTACATTTGTGGAAACTATAGAAGTACGAAGGTGGGAAATTCTCTCCGTAACCATATACATAGTATACATGGTAGTATATACTGTATTTGAAGCAGTAGCTGTTGTATGAATGCTATCAGTTTCTGCTGATGTTGTGTGTACAAAGTAGAGAGTTTCAAACATTAACCACATATTTAATTGCTTTTAGGCTGGTAATCAATCAGAGGGAAGTAATACCAGTTCAACTGCAAGTAGTAATTCAAGTACGCCGTCTTCGCCGTATCCTCCTGGTCAAATTCCTACAACTAACTCTACTTGGCCGAATCTCCAAGAAAGCCTCCAATTTGAGAGGGCTGCATGCGCTATAATGAACGACAGACCTCACACCATTTCTTCAGGTATTAGTGTATCTTTGCAATCCTGTATTTTTTAAATTAGACTTATTTAGATATTTACATGTTGTATTATATTAAATGCATTTTAAAAAAAACTATTCGTTTACTCAAATTCACACATTTCAGCGTACGAAAAGGGACATCAAAGGCCACCGTTGACTGTTTATACCTTTCAACCCCCGGCCGATGTAAATTCTCCAGTAACACCAACGGTAGAATCTCAACCTCAGAGCTCACAAGGTTAGTTCAAATCAAGTTTGTTTCTTAAATTACTCGTGTTACAGTTGAGATGGATGTCCTCAGTAACACTGTTGATGGCTTGCTCGTTTGCAGGCAATAAAATATATCAAGCTGCATCGGAAATTTATGGAATACTGCGAGGCAAAACGGATGCAAAACCTCCTGTTCCTAAGCGAGGTTCATCATTGGAAAGACCAGGAACAGCAGGCAGTAGTGGAAGCACTACTTCGATTCCCAAACCTCCCCGTAAAGTGAATGCGTCCAAAGAAGCCAATCAAATGGAAAATAAGCCCGTACCAAACGTTCCAGACTTTAATCAGTCTTCGGATGACATGAGTAAGCTCAATATAACTTTTACAGCAGCGGTTAATTCTCATACTAAGCTTGAAACTAATGCACTCCATTATGAACTGTGCAGTTGTTCCCCAGCCAGTGTATGTCAACATGCATGAATTAAACCAAATGGCATCAGCTAAAATGCAGCGTCAATCAGAGGAACTTCCACCACCACCACCAGAATTGATGAATCCCCAAGGGAAGGTAAAAAATGTAAATGAGAAATCCATAAATTTTCTAATCAAAATTATTTTATGTATATGACTTTAATCTCTGGGATAACTGAATTCGATTAAATGCACCTTTTACGTCTATTGTCGCAGATGGATACAACTGACACTTCCAGTCAGAATTCCGAGGGTGTCGTAACCAACAATGGACAGAGGAATGGCAATTCCTTGGGATATATTGGAGAGTCTCATTCGACTGTACATGGTGACCATCTTTCAGAAGGTGAACTGCCAATGCGCGTTTCGTCCCATAACCAGTTGGCCACAGATGATTTTAGATATGAGTTAGAGAGTATGCTAGGGTCCATTAGTACCTGTTCGGTTTCGGATAAAACTTTACTACAGGATGATCTTGAAAGCATTTCGGGAATTAGCAGTGTTTACGATGAAGACATGTCTGCTTATCGAAGCTTGAATGGTAGCTTTAGTAAGGGACCATATTACCATCCAAAGGAGGGAGGCGATTGGCGAAACAGGATGGATTGGTACAATGGCAATGTTCGAGCAGGCGACGAAAGTAGTACTCCCATCAGTGGGGTTGGTAATACTGGGCGATCAAACTTTTTACTCAGTGGGAGGCATCATAGTATGTACGTCAGCAGTGCATCTTCCTATGCTGGAGAAGTGCCGCGTACCTTTTCTACCATTCGTGAAACTGAGGACACTCCTTTGCCGCCAATGCCGATAAGTGTAGCTACTATTCACAGGCGATCAGCAAATCCCCGTGTTCCAATTTTTGATGGTCAAAGTACAGAGAAAGTAGAACCCAACGGAGTATCGTCAGCCCCAAATATTGGAATACAAAGGAATAATAGTTTACCACGTCCACATTCCTATAACGCTCCCCAAAACAACTTCATGAAGTATAGGTTATCTCTAGCTAGGAAACGGGACCTGGTTTAAGATTATAATAATAACAACTAATATCAATTTCTTTCTTCCTCTTAAGCATTTATTCTTATTCTATTCTTGATATTCTCAAGAAAAACAAAAAGTTATACGCGCAGTACCTAGGGACTTGCGCGATAATTACCTAATCGTAGTTCCTACAAACCCAACTAACGGTGCATATAATTAAAATACGTAACATTTGCCACTTACGTAGTCAATACCATGTAATACCATATTGTATGTAATCAACTTGTGCTACATTCTATTCTCAGTCTCATGTAATATATTATTCAATTCGAATTCAGTTTAAAGTTAATGTGTCGTATTGTACTGTACTTAATACTAGCGCTTATGCTAGGGCTAAAGCAAAAATGAATTACAGTTGCACTTAGTACTTAAATACTGTGTTTTGTGTTCCTAAATACAAGTTTTATTTTTTGTCGAATAAACACATTTTTTTGCTTTTTGGATACCATTGCATGACATTATGTAAGTGACGCATGCGTTAAAAACTTTTGTTTTGCATTAACGTACCATTACGGCTTATTCATAACAATTTTATTTGACAAGACGTATTTTATGGAGCCCTGCCCTACCAGAACTGAATTCGCATAACCGATACACAAAAACAATCTGGAATATATAAAACTTAATTGTAGGATCTTCAAATGATGTGGGATAATGGTGTATTTTTTTAATAATCAGGATATCAACCTTCAATAATTAGCTGTGGAAACAATGGTACCCTTTCCAGGCGGAACTCTTGTGGGCATCAAGAGAAACCAGCACCGCCACGTAGAAATTCGTCAATTTCATCTTCTGCTCGAAGCTCTCCGGTTCCATCTAACGTACATAGTACGCTGCCTAATTCGCCCTCACAGAGTGTAAATAGTACTTCCGATTATAAATCCCAAACCATCCAGAGAAATAATGGTTCCAATAGTTCTAGTCAGCCCATTCAGCCAATATTTATTAAGAATCCTCAGTACAACTATGTTTCGTCTTCTTCCAATACAAACTCAGTTGTAAGCTCTCAGGGATCTTATGATAGTGGAGAGACTACCCCTCATGCCTCTATGGAAAGTCTTCCTCCTCCACCAGCATACTTGATAAACGAGCAAAACTCCAATCTAGCTGCGTTAAACGCAGCGGAGGAGTTGAGCAAGCGTCTAAGTGTGGCGGAAACGGTAAAAACTTTGACGGAAAAGAACCATCAACCTGTCAGTCCGAATATGGTACGAAGAGCAAATTCTTTGAAGCAACCTGGAGAAGAGATCCGAGAGTCTCGGAATCAAACTACAAATGGAAGACGTGGTTCTGCCAGTAGCCTGGAGTCTAGCAAGCAGCGTGCAAATTTGATGCAAGTTCTCAACCAAAAGTTGGCACAACATCAAACCCCTTTTGGATCTCATGGGTATCCTACTGCGCCCCAGCAACATCATCCCCAGCACCAGCAGCCAAGTCAACCAATATACCACCAAACTTCTTCAACACATCATCAGCAACAGCCCATTTATTCCCAAGTTTATCAGCCACAGCCCATTTACCAGCAAGTTAACTCTGGCTCGCTAATCGGGAACGGTAGCCCGGCGAACAATGCAAGTCCTCGGCATCCACGGCGCTTCTCCGAGGAAATTCTCAAAACTACCGCCACATTCGTTCAAAATCGAGTTCTTGGCAATAAAACACCACCTCCTGTCGTAACTTCAAAAGAAATCTTTGTGCAAACTTTGAACGCTAAATTAAGTCAAATGAGACCAAGTCCTAATGAGAAAAAAGCTCCAACTACAATGCAGCACAGTCATATCCATCAACATCATCATCATACCGCACAAAGCTCTAATGGAAGAGCTTCCAATTTCACGTCCAAACTTACTTCTTCCAAAGGAAATAGCGTTGGGGAGATTTCAAGAGCCTTTCGGGTGCGCCAGTGGATTTCTTCCAAAACCGTTTCAGATCCTGCAGTGTGTCGGGACTCTTTAATGGATCAGATTCGTCGTGGAACTAAACTTCGAACTACGCGATCAATGAACGACAGATCAGCACCCAGAATACATTGACGAAAAGTGAGCCTCTTGGTTGAAAAATTTGAAAGAATCTCATCATATAACATCAACGACAACGCTGGCAGTAAAAGTAATGGATGTCTGTACCAGTCAGATTTGGAAAATGGAAATGTTGATTTGGAGAAGCCAAGAAGGCGACGAATGATCATAACTTCTCCAAATCTGTTTCAGACACTTTAAAATGGTGGCTGCTGACATGTCGCCGCAGATATGGAAAAAATATGGATTATTGAGAGTTGTTTGAAACTTCGTTAGTAAATGGAAGCTAGAATGTTCGTGCTGTTGGGAAAGTACAAGTTTGAGTAATCAAATATTCAAATAGTAATTGACATAGAATGCAATAAGCTTTTACCTGTTGTATTAAATACTTAAATATTTGTTCACTTTAAAGTGTAAGCCACAATCGAGGCTAGGAAAGTGTGTTCATAGTTAGAATACCTAGATATAAAATATAATGCATACAAAGTACATGTCATATATACGACACGAAAAAAGATACTTGTGCATAATCATATTCAACTGTCGAATCAGGGATTACTTCATAGGTTTATGAATTGATGCTACTTCTACTTATAGAACATACAAAAGTATCGATATCGATCCATTATTAAAGTATTAGTAAAAACTGAAATGTCAGTCTATGGTCGTAGATTTTCATGATAGTATCCGGGACATCTTGTATTGTTGTATTACATGGATGTAACGTAACTCATATTTATAAATCCACTTGAGCAGACCCGAAACAATACATCTAGATGATAGCAGCAGCAGCGTTATAAAATATTTAGAGGAATTTGATTGATGATGAGTGCCCTACGTTCTTGTTTCGACGAGCTTCAGTCAAAGTACTTGAACGCCTAGAGGGAATGTCAATGTGAATGTGAAGGAATGCATGTGCCCATGACGCGCCTGAGCTTCAAAGGAATAATTCTTTGTATACTCTGTCAAAATTCTCTTGAACTCCTTATCTTGTAAGAGTTAATTATTGCCAATTTACTGATATGACTGATGGAAACGGAAAACTCCGTCGTTTGATATCTTGGAAGGAAATATACAGCATGTAATTTTGTATAGTGACAGTGACTTATGAGTACTTGTATAAAAATGGCAAATTTTATGACTGTTTATGTTTTGTAAGTATGATAAAGATTTTGATGGCCCCGATGAATTGAAGGTGACGACTAAGACTGATATGATTTTCGAATTGACTCGATCGGAGGATATAAATGCGTTTTGTAAGATAAATCTGTCCACTGATGTAAATCGCAACAATAAAACATACTTCCTCTTTTCTATATCTGAATGTTTTCTACAAACATAGGAAAATTGTGCTGCCATTGTCATTTGTATATGAGCAATTGTCAAATGAAGCACATTGACATTGATATATAGTAAAACCACTTTGAAAATCTTTTTCTAGTTAGTTTGTTAAGTGGTGCCTAACTGTAGTAAAAGTCACATGTAATGTAGTGATATCCATTGGAGGAGGAAATTCATTATAACTTATCAAAACTAAAACATATTCGTGTAAACTATTGTACAAAGCTAGCCCATACACAATGAAACATGGGAATTTCCAATAGAAATAGCATAATAGTAGCAGTTCCAAAAGAATTAAGATTAAGACACTTTTTCGAAAGGTATCATACTTATTATACATTTGTTATGCTAATGTTTTGTCCAAATTATATGCATACGGATAATGTATTGAATTGAAGCAGTTTCTCTAATTATTGAGGAATTGTTTCGTGGATGACTATACACACTATAAAGTGTTCATCGATTAGATATTATGGAAGGACCGTTGTCCACTGTATGACACTGTAATGACACACAAAACTGTATTCATCGTAAATGAATCACTATGTCTATGATACTTGATACTATATTTTTTGGGTTGAAGTGCAGCATAAGGATAATGTCAGTGCAGGAGGAAAATCCCTGGAAAGCGTTTTCCCCTGGTATGCATGTATTCGTGTTGTAAATTTCTATTCAGTCCGTATCTATATATTGTTATTAAAAATGTCGTGTTAAAATCTGTGAACAAAGCATCAGCAGACATTGAATTTGTATAATGAATTACTAAATACCACGAAACTAATTTATGGTAAATAAACTCGTTACTTAATTAATTACAATTATTACGATTATATATTAATTATCACTTCCTTTATTCCTATAAGCATTTACAATGACTAATTAAGAGATGCTCGTACCAGAAGAATAAAATTCAAGATTTCGATCTCTTTGAATGATTATTTAGAAGAAACACACCTATAACTATACCTACAGATAGGACAGAAATTGCATTCATAGTTCCAGTATAGTCTGAATATAGACGGTTTTCCTCTACACGCTTGGTACTTTTAGATTTATTTTTTTTATCTCGTTCAAACGTTGAACTACACTGCTCCTTTGACCAATGATCTAGAGCAGGCATTACAATAGACTCCGGAGGAGGAGGAGGTTTATCGTCCTCGTGTACGGCACCACTTTCATAAACAATATTAGAATTTCCTGATATGATTCCCCTATCATACATTTTCCTTAGTCGAGGGTTTCCAAGTACTTCGTATGCGCTAGTAATTTCTCGAAATCTATCTTCATTTCCTTGTTGTCTGTCCGGATGAAACTTTTTAGATTGCTTGTAGTACGCATTTTTAATTTCTTCTAAGCTTGCATTCCTTGATATTCCTAACACTTCATAATGGTTCTGGCCAAAGTCAGTAGAACTACTGGATAATCTATAGGATGTGCATGCTATGTATCTCTTCGCTCCAATAACTGCACTCGCAGCGGACTTGGTCACGTTATACATCACTACCGGTTACAAGGGTGCAAGCATTCTGGTCAACTGGGTCTGTTAGGATACATAGAACAGGTAATATTTAAGTATCTATTAACTTAATTTTACAGTGATGAAACTGGTAACGACTCAAATGATTTCACGAAACAAAACAGTTTTCATAAAAAGTTCATTTTATTCCTTGCGAGACGAGACGTCGTCGAGTGGTACAGTTATATAAACTAAGAACTAAGTGCTTACGACAAACTGACAAATAAATGTAACTATGTCGCATTATTATTTATTAGAATATACACTTTTTGTTTTTGTCAGCAAATTAATAATTACGATTAGTATTACATTTGATTGATTATGCGCTGTTTTAAGGTAGACGACACATACAAAGTATGACGCTTAAAAGAGTGAATTTAAAGGAGATCTATCAGTGGTCATAAATGCAACTTCATTGTCGCCATTATCACACACGACGGCAATTAGAATTGGGACTCCATCCACCGATGAATTAAACATGCTTAATTCAGGAAGTGTTTCATTTTGCCTAAAAAGCAGAAATAAAAAGAAATGAATACAAACTATTAGAAAAGATCAACTAAAATTTTTGTCGCAGTGGCTCTGAAGATTAGGATTATCACATAAAGACATTTCAAACCTTGTTATCATGACGTAGTACAGCGGCTTTTCATCCGCTAGCTTTAATCTTGAAAACCCAAGTCCCCCCGTTCTATACATCTCAAAGACAATTTTGTTCAAAACCGGTTTGGTTTCGTTTAAGGCTTCACTCCACAAAGACAATTTTTCCGCTGCAGTTTCTCCATTAATATGGTCAATCGTAGCTAATAAAGAATCATTCATGACGTTCCGAGCCTCCTGAAACATGTTTTGACGCCATTCTTTCCATGACTTGGCAAAGGATGATGACGGACCGTGATCCTCGTCGTTTAGGCTAACTTCATCCACCAAAAATTCTAACTCCAAGTCGCTTACATCACTCTTATCCTTCAGATCCAACTCATAGATTTTATCACTAGCTGAAATTGCTTCCGGTAGTAGTGACGGTGGTGGAAATTTGAAAATTACTTTTGAGTTTGGAATGAACTTGGACCACACACGTTTCGTAAATATTGACAACTCTTCTTCTTCCTCATCGCTCGAAACTAGATCGACAACAACTTGCGAAGGCCCCAAACCTTTGGACGTTGACGGAACTGCGTAAAAAGGTCGTGGTCAATATCGTCATCAATATTAATAAAATCAAAACGTTCGGCTGAAAAGCAGCCACAGTTACTATAAAGTGTGTTATTACCTGGCTCCTCTTCATTACTGTCTTCTTGGCATCCTATACTGTGACTTATTTCTTGAATCTCAACGCCCCCATGGCTATTAATTACTTCATCTACTATTTCGATATCAGAATCCGCCTCATCAACCATATATCCACCAGATGAGGTTCCAGGAACTGGATTAACATTTGAACTACCGCCCCAAAACTTGGTGTGATCGTAATCATCCATAGTTTCATCGTTTATATAATCCAGCTCGTCATTTTCGGACCCTGATGATGGAGGACACTTTCTTTTTAAACCTTGTCGTCCTTGATGATCCTGTTTATTAGGGCTATTTACTTCAATAATATCATCATCTTCCTCCATTTCAACGTCGCCCCTGTCTTCTACATGTTCAGTCATGGGCGCCTCGCTTGCACCCGGTTTGTTGAAGCGATACAAAGAATACCCAGAACGAGTTAAATGCTTATACACCAGGTACTCTGCTAATGTGCAGTTAGTTAGTTTGTCTTCGCCTTCTTCCCTTTGTGGGACAAGGAGTAATGACCTCGCTCGCTGCAAACTCAAGCTAACATGACCCAAATAAATTTCAATTTTCCCCTAAAATGAATAGATAAACAAAAGAGAATACTTAATCATAACTCAATTTCATCAATCTTTTTGCATTCTTGTACTTTTAAACTTAATAATAAAGTTAATAAAGTAATAAGTCATTAATAAAGTTAGTTACCAGGTCCAGCAAATACAAAGCCTCTTCTGGAAACAGATATGCCTTTCTAGCGGAGTCATATCCATATTTCGGTCTGATATTAGTCCTGTCTTCCTTCAGCTGCAAAAGTTTGCTATCTGGATCCAGTGCCACTTGTGAAAGTAAGCTCGTTCTAGCTATTTTCTTTGCGCTTAAATTATTGATTACGTCTTGGAATGAAACAGAAGTGCATTCTTCCGCAGAATTCCTAATCAGTAACTTCGCTGACTCCTCCCTAGTTGTCTTAAATTCAGTCTCATCAATTCCACTTTCAAAGCTGTTGTTACTGAGGTCGTGATGTTCCTCCTGAAAATATGATTCCTCAGATGGCAGATCCTCCAACACGGAATCATCTCTGTCATCCATTGACGAGTCCATCATAGTCTCCTATAAATACCAAGAAATTAAATAATTCTTAATAAAACCACTATTATTACTAGTGAAAAATTACTGTAATTTAACTGACCCCTTTCTCAACACCAAATGAAATGAGGAGCTTCTCCAGAAAGAAAGAAAATAAATGAATGTGTTCAAGTTTGCCAAGAATTGGCACAGGAATAAACACAATGCTAAATCAAGCAAATCTTCGTGCACAATATGAATTTATGAACAACGCTAATTAATTGTCAAATGCGAACACGAAAAACCGCATATAACAATGACAGTATGCATGTAATGTATGCACAATTCCGTATGAAAGTATGCTAGCTGCTGATTTATCTACATAAATCTATTATGTTTAGTATTTATTTTTTTTAAAATTAAAATATTAATACCATGGAGCGCAGTTCCAACTTCCAAGGTAGCGTTCACCAACTCCACCGTCGTCGCTGGTGCTTTAGCTTCACTCAACGATTTCCTCTCCACCCCACAATTTTCACAAACATAGCTTTTCTTGTCACAGTTACTTGGTCTCAGCGGCAATGGCAAAACCCCCCAAAGAAAGTAACCTTTACTGGAAACTGATTTCCAAACCAAAAAAAAATTATTCAAAATTAAATTCCAAGTGCACTCAAAACGTTTAAAATCAAAGTAAATTCTTGGCTCTTGTTGTATCCTCCGACAAAAATTCACCATCCACTCACCCACACAAACAAAACCCTTCAATCAACTCCACTTCCTATCTGCTAAATATATTTTTGCAAACTTTTAATTAAAGATAATAATTCCTTATTTTATTGTCTATCGCTTTCCAGCAACATATAAATTCACCACGAAAAAAATCCTCTGGTCATCCAAGCTCCCAAAATGCATTTATTTTGAGGCTCGCGAATGTCGCGAATCACATGGTAAAACTTGCCTGCTCGGAGAACCCTGGCCTATGTTAATTCGTACCTACCTCTTTGCCTGCTCCTTTTACCCATCCATATCGACGATATGATATCGTATCCACGTATGTATGTAACACCAACCAGCAGAAAACTACACACTGACACTACACTTAATCTTTTACATGTGTAGGTACGGCCGTAAGAGCTCCTCCGCTACACTCAAAGCTAATCCTGAAATCCTTAGCGAGCCATAGGAAGGATACCCATGCTATGTATTTTGTCTAAAAATGCCTTCTTGTTCTTGCGTGTGTATTTCAATATTTCATTTTCATACATGTTATCCTAGTAATGTTCTGAACGAAGCTTCATTTTCAAGTTGAAAATTTCAACTCAATCTGTTTTCCTCTCTCTCGACTCAATGTCGGTCGTCAATCTAATCAGCCTATCCTTGTAATGTTATGTTTTGCGCTTGGTCTCCATCTAAAAAAGTGGTGTTGCTGGGATGTGCCAGTGCTGAGTGCCGGATTCGTTTTCTGATTTAGACGACATGTGTTGGTCTGAGCTCAGTTAAAATAATCTTTTAAAGTGAAAGATTGAAGATTTATTTCGGTGTAAAATGCAAGATCTAATGGTTCAAGAAATTATCCCAAGCCGTATAGATTTGTTTGCTTCCCGTTTTTACACCACTTTGACTTTGAAAGGTTTGCTGGAAGAAGTGGTTTATTTGGCCATATGCGGCAGTAGAACTAGAACACTCGGAACAGCTGTAGTTAGTGATAACGTTCCTCCGTTATTTTCAGACTAATTAGAGTTTAATGTGTAGTGCTCACTTGATTACTACATTTTGTAAGAGTAGGGAAGGGAATTTGCTGGAAAGGTGGTGAAAGTTGAGGGGAAAGTTCGAGATGAGTCGTCAGCGGAGGATGGACGCAATCGCTCGTCGACGAGCGTTTATTGACACACAGATACAGCTGCTGTCAAGTAATGAAGCCCGAGTACCTAATATAATTAGGAGTAGGACTGGAAGGTCTGTACAGCGACCAAGATATACTCCATCTACACCAACATTGTATTATCAGCAGGAGCAACCCGGTACACATGTGGGGACAGGAGGAGGAGGGGGATATTCAGTAGTTACTGGTGAAAGTACTGCAGGAACAGCTCCGCAAGCGGCAGGAATGATTTTTACGGGAGGGACCAATTCCAGCAACGTTGAACAGATGTATGTAACTGTTGTGAGTACCGGTGAAAGTGGTGAGGGACAGACAGAAAGTATTGTACCAATATCTATAACGGATGATGAAATTGCAAAATTCTTGGCGTCCACGTCACCGTCATCTGGGGAAGAGCTGATGAGTTCCCTCCAAACAATTCAGACAGAAGATGGAACTGTGATGGTAGTATTAGAAGGTGGTGAGCTGAATGAGGAAAGATTAGCGCAGACGCGTGAAGAGGATAATTTGAATTCGTCTTCGTCAGCGGTGGCGAGTGCTACTGCTGTGGAAGGAACCTCAGCAGGCGATGTAGATATCTCCGGTGTCAAAGTTGAATGTGACTCTCCAGGTGCTCCTCCACCTTCCTCTTTGTCAACTTATTCCGAAGAGGAGCAGGTCCCGGTAATGGAAATGGATGGGGAAAGTGAGTCATATGTCATATTGGAAACACCGGAAGGAGAAGTATTGGTACCGACCTCGTATTATCAGAGCCAGTCTCAGCCTACTCCTCCAGTTCCTCTTACTCCCAGCATTGTGGAGTTTGTCGCATCAGAAGGAGGTGCCATAGAACAAATGATAAGAACAAAATCTGCGAAAAGCGTGGCCAAGAGACCAAGACATACTTTGAGCTCAAATAGACTGGAATCGACAAGGTCTTCTCCCCTGAATGCAAAATCACAAGCCATTAACAAAGCTAAATCTATTACGAAAAAGCAAACATATTCATCATTCAATTCTGCCTCACATGCAAATGAAAGCACGCTAAGCTCATTTATTCCACCAGTGGACACCGGCGAAAAGCCACGTCCGTTTAGATTTGAGCTTCCTGAATTCGAAAATGATCTTAACGATAACTTCCTTACTGTTCCAGTTCCAATAAAGTAAGATTTAGAAAAGAATTATTTATTAATTATTTTTATTTTATGTAGTTATCATTATCACATTATCAGTGGTTTTTTACGCTTTCCAAACCTGTGTTTATATACAAATCTAACGTTTTTTTCTTCAATATTTTAGAATTGACAGCCTACGGAGCGAAACTGTACATAAAGTGGATATAACTACTGCTTCTAAGCAGTGCCAGATGCTGATAAATGGAGCAGTGCAATCCGGTGCAGTACTTGGTGGTTTATCTCAGGAAAATTCACCAGAGTCAGCTTCTTTTGGTGTCGATTCGACGGAGTTACATTTGGAATCCTTGGAGAGTACGGATTCTAAAGCCGAAATCACCCTAGAATCCGGTTCTAGTCATGCACATATAATGAATTCCACATACGAGGGCAAAGAAACTGTCTCATTGACAGAGAACCAATTAATATTACAAAGCAGCCAAAGTGTTGGAGAAAAATCTGAAGAGGACGGCGAAACGGTGTACATCCAGTTCGTGGAGGCTAATGAACAGCTGCTAAAGAGTGCTAATGGAATTGGAGTTATTGATGATAGTACAAACACATTTGTAATACTTGACACTATTCAACCTGTTGGAAGACGAACTCTTAACAAAGCAACTGCAAAGGCTGACATGTCCAATGAGCCATTTAGCAGCAGCAGCAGTCGTCCATGGAACTGCGAATCGGAGAAGGAAACTGTTACCGTACAACTTGGTCCGGGCCAGACCGCAACTATACAGTCTGCCAGAATCCGTGCAAGAAACGACAGAATTAAGGCGTTGGATCAAAATTTTACAACCGAAGACACAATCGGTGATAATTTTCGAAACATTTTTGAAAAAGTAGTTAAGCAAGGTGTTGGTTTTTAATCAAACATTTCATAGAGATGATAGAATAGTTTAACTATTCTGAAATTATTCCAGACTGATATTGTACCTTTATGAATCAAAGTAGATTGTTGCGAATGTCCCGCTGTTTTGTTGTCATTATTGTATCCTGTATTTACTTAAATATTAAATGATATTTTTTATCGATATATTATATATTCGTTTAATAATTCGATACAATATATTTATGTGAAAAGTGTATGCACATTTTGTATTCTTTGGTATAAAGTACCATGTATTACATGAATAAATCACATGATAGATATTTGTTATGTGGATTCACCTGTTTAATAATTCGATACAATATATTTATGTGAAAAGTGTATGCACATTTTGTATTCTTTGGTATAAAGTACCATGTATTACATGAATAAATCACATGATAGATACATATTTGTTATGTGGATTCACCGTCGATTTAAATTGTCAATTATCTTGTCTGAGGGGTACGAATGATAACGACGTTTTCCCGTGTTTCAGGCATGCACCTCGATAACGGCTTCCCCTGTTGACCTCAACGCATCATAGAAGTCTTGTCTAGTCTTAAAGTGTTTCTTGATTAGACCGAGGCCTTCTGTTTTCGACTTTTAGAAATTGAAAAAGTATAGTCAAGTCATTACTGGCAATGCTCCAAAGATAAAAATTATATGACGCAACACAACTCGAACAACTTCTCTTACAATCAAATCGTCATCTGTTCTCACACGTAAACCTTCCAGAGCCCTCAAATATTTAGCTGCCTTATCTACTTGACCCAGTCGAATGTACGTTTTGGCCAGCATTAAATGGTTCTTGCTAAATTATAATTAAAACAATTGGAGCTAACAATTGCTAGATCAAAGCCTATACCTGCCTAGTTGTGTACAGTCATACGAGTACCTGTAGAAGCCAGGGCGTATTTTTTCAGCATTTATAAAATGTTCCAATGCCTCTGTATATGAGCTTTCTGGTGGACTAGCAAAAATTGTGGCTGCGAATTTTCTTTCCATCCATGAAACCTCTGCGACAGTAAAGCACCTGAGCAGTATTAGAAAGAACGGATATTTTAAATTCAAGAGCCAAACATTATCCTCCAAATTTTACGGAAACGTCGGTATAAGTTTTAGCCAAAGTTGTCTTACCAGTGTCCAAGCATATAGTGACTTGTTGGATCGGTGGGATTAAGTTCTACTGCTTTCTATACAGTAGGAAATTGAATTTGAATTTCAAATTAATAGAATATATTAGCAATTAAATTAGCGTGGGGTAGCCAAAAGTGAAATATTTTGCTACTTTTTTGTTTGGATCCGAATTTGCTGTTTCGATACAGTACTACTTACCATAATGTGTTTTTTAACATTAAAGGATTGAATGATTTGCTCTTTGAGACCCTTAAGTACACTAACTTCATTGAGTAATATGGCTATCCATTTGTGAACAGCAAAGTTGCCATCATCTATCTCACGAGCTGATGTTACCAACTGGAACGCACTCTCCAGCATTTTTGTTTTCTCCGCTTGACTTTCAGCCTTCTTCGAAAACTCGTACGTTATTCTGGCAAGGCGCCATTGAAGTTCCGGTTCTTTTTTGTCCTGTTTCACATTAACATTATTTTCGTATGAAAAAGGGATTGCTTTTCCTTTTTTTAGCTGTGTGCAAGGACATTAAAAATGGTATTTTTGGCATCCCTCTTTTGTCGTCTTTGTATCAAAATGGTACTTATTGCTGGTTTTCATAAAGCAAACTAGTTTGCACGGTAGTAGTTGGGTAAATTGTATTTTCAGCCATTTGAATATTCATGATCAACATGAAAAGGGAGCGAGAGCCAACTTCAAACGCTAGAATATTATTTATTGCATTTTTTACCCGGTGCTCATAAAGCAAAGTGTGAATTTCCTTGTAGTCTGAGACCTCTCCATTTTTGTACAAATCATCAGCACGGTACAAAGCTTCGATAAGAGCTTTCTTATCCGCCGTTGTCAATGTGCTCTTGAGTCGGAGGGCTTTCGTAAATTTCTGAAGCTCTGCATTATCTGCCCCTGTTCCGTCTTTTTTCCATACTGACCATGCTTTCACCACAGGAAAAGGCAATAGGGCTGCACAAAGACATGTCTTCGCGAACAACCCAGCAGGAGTCCTGGCGGAGAAAGCTTTCCCTGCTACTACACTTCGTCCTACAGCAACAGACACCGCTTTAGGGGAAGTGCTCTGAACATTGAGTTGGCAGTTGTGCTAACAAAACATAAAAAATGCAATAAAATTTATTATCGTTTCGGATACGCTCATTACCCCTCTCCTATACTATTTCAGTACACACAACATCATATAGCACAATATGCTTTTAGAGGACTTTATGACTTTCGTCCTCATCCGTCCTTCCCTTTCCGATACCGAAGTGGAAAGTCGAGAAACGAAAAAAACAGTCTGCTGAGATTGTGAAAGTTGTGAAAGCTGCTACTGAAAAAATGATAATGCCTAAAAAGTATGTTATCTATAAGCCACTATGTTACATAAATCGCATGTAAATTCAATCGTAATACGGGCAACTTTAATTTTACTAAGTTCTATTTTTGTACTTATACAAGTTTATATCAACATGAACTCGAAATTTTTAAGGAAGGTATATAAAGCTATTCTCATATACCCAAAGAAAATAAATATTTTGTCATGCTCCATTAAATTTGCGCTGCAAAGTCAAGGCGAAAGGACATTAGAGGGATATTTATGGCACTCCACTTCTACTTTCACAAAGTATTTTAAGAAAAATACCTTTTCGATTTGTGCCATGCCATATATCGTACTATGCAATCTCGTCCTCTACTCAACCCTCTTTATATTTTGTATACATCACTGTCACTATCGTTGAATACCGCGAAGCAAATTTAACGATGCTCCTGTAACTCGACAAAAAAAACTCAAAGAGTTTTCCTGCATCTCCCAGTTACTTACATTCGTAGAAATTTAGGCATTTTGATCATCCCTCTCCTCCTTCCTAGTGACTTTTCATGTATACGTCCATTTATTCTCTTTTTAATTTATGGAACTTTACTTTCATGCAGTTCATGCAGTGAAAATAACCAGACCGATATCGATCTTAAGGGTGAAAGCAAAAAAATAAAGTGGGATGCAAAAAGTAAACTCTCGCGAGAGAAGTGAACTCTTTCCAAAATCCATCTACTATCTCCGTTGTCCCTTTTTTACAGTGCATATGCATTTAAAGCCTCCAGCATTATGACATTTTACCACCCATATCAATAAATTTAATCTTTTATGCTATTCATTTTCTATTATAAAAACCACATTTTATAATCAACATTCTTTTTTCAAGTAGCACTAACTAAATCATTATTCAGTTATTGCGTATATGCGAGTAGTAGTAAACTGTCGTGACTTCAATGAAGTCAAGTGCAATGATAGAGGAATGAGCTTCCCCTCATAAAATAACCTTCTTTCAAATACATATCAAGTATGTAGTACTGCATAATGACCCATTTCGGTTTCGGGTGATTTGTCTATGTATTTTGTGGTAAAAAGTTCTATTAAATTTCCCTTTCGTTATGCCTCTTGAATTATCCGTTTTCCTCCGTTTGCCATTGTGCTCTGTTACCCGCTGACCGATTTGGTCTTTGAACTTGCAACGGTGCATAAACCAGTATGTAACTACGGTCTGGCAGTGAC
>JAHZND010004660.1:0-10725 GCA_027744115.1 Acrocyrtus sp. NNG-2020 | reverse complement strand
CGTAAAAAGGGCAGTCCGGTCACAGGGCAGTTTGGAAAAAGGGCAGTCCGACCCCGAAGGGCAGTTCGGAAACAGGGCAGTTCGCCTAGAGCCAAAAATAGTATCTGTGAGGGTCATGTTCGGGATCTTTCTACTGATGGGGACTATTCTACGGAGCGGCTTCAAAAATAATAACATTCGCAAAATGATGCTCCCCCAAAGACTTTTATTCTACGAAGTGCTGGAGCAACTCGTTGCTGACCGAGTGAAAATTTTTTCACCAATCAATAATCTGCTCCTGTTTCATGGCATTCTGAAGGTTAAAAATGAGAAAATGATTATACAAAAAATGTCACATGAAGAGTTTATCTACGAGAGAGGTAGATATAAGATACTGCTCATGGGGCAGTCTGAGATTCATAACCGACTTCACCAGAGAGATGAATCTACATACGATGGGGGATATATGGCCTGGGAGCAGTACAGAATTGGGAACTATGTCAGTTGGACATCTCTCGCCAGTCTACTTCCACAAGCGTTGGACTGGTACAAGACACAATATTCATCTGGAAAGCAAGCCAGATTGAACATCCTCGAGCCGTTATCTAAAAAATTGCGTCAGCTAGATAGGCAAAAGCTTGTAACTAATTTAACCAGATGTAGCGGCAGAAGGGTCGCTGTTATGGCGCCACTACGGTTCGCTAACTATCTGACGCGTCGGGTGAGCGGAAGGGGGAGCGTCTATACTATGCGCAACTCCTATCTGGAGCTCAGCAGCCAGATCAACTTTGGAGGTCTCATCTCCCCAAAGCTCATTAGCAGACTGGGAATGCTGAAGGATTCCGGAATAATTGAAAAGTGGATGTTCATTACAGAAGAGATGCACATCCGGAGCAGTACAAAGATCATTGCGGAGAGGAAAGGGCTAGACTATGGTAGAGTCTCTTCTACAAGGAGGGACTACAGTGTCATCTTCATGGTGAGCGGAAGCTGCCTCCTCATTTCAATTGCGGGCTTTGTTCTGGAGATCTGCTGGAGACAAGCTACCCATATATTATCCCGGACACCTAGGAGAGGAAAAAGCTAAATTACATAAATCAACCAAAATACCAGCTTTGCTTTTATTCTCACGCGGTAAAAATCTAGCGGAAAGCATTCAAAATTTAAGTAAATACATATTTAATTAAATGATCAGAACTAATGAAATAATGGCACTGTAGCTAGTAGCATTATCTGTACGTGTAATCATAGTGTATAGATAGTAAACTATTAAACAGCTATGGTGTAATGTATAAATATTTAGGATTAGTGCGGCGAGGTAAAGTTACGATATAAATAGTAGAATGTTATAGTGGGTTTTGATCCCTTCCTATTTCGCTATATCGAAACAGTAAAAATTCAGCTCCAAATATAATTTATTCTGACACGAGGCTTTCGCTGGCCATGTACACTATTCAAAATTACATCGCTCATGTACAAGTGTTTGAATTTCAACTTTAGATATCCAATAAGCACCTTTGTGAAGTTGGCACGATATCGTGCTAGCATTATTTTAGTGCTAGCACGATATTTAGTGCCAATACCAGAAAAAATCGTGCTAGCACCACAAACCAAAGTCAGAAGAAGATCGTGCTAACTTCACAAAGGTCCAATAAGCAATCATGGCATGTAAGCTTGACCAAAAAAGTAATTAGCAAAAGTAATCACGTAAGCTCGATCAATAAATTGATCGGCTTGCTATTTGCCGCACTTACTGCTAAGCATTGTCAGTTTATTCTTCAAAAAATCCAAGTTCAATATAATGCCTAGAAGCAACCAAGTGGATATTTTTTGATTTCGTATTTAGCACTCTTCTGTTCCGTCATTTGCTGATTTGCTCATATTTTCCCAATAATATATCTGCGTACTTCTGCTAATTTTAATTGTTAGATGACCATTGCCCGACTTGAAAATGAGTTGTCAAGTCGCCCTGATCAAAATCCCTGCCATTGCTTACAGCTCGCTTCTTCTAAACGTTCTGTTTGCATTCAGCCTTGGAAGTGTGGTGCTCTCTGATGAAGCTGTTGAAGCTCTTCGCAAGAATCGTGTATACACCACCCTCAACTATGCTCCCATGAAAAAGATTTGGGAAGAGCTCTATTCTAAGTGGTATCCCTCGCCAACGGAACCATTTGATGTCTCCGGATGGGGCATACTGTCCAACGAGTATAAAAAAGAGGGCTACATAATTGTGTTGAAAAACTACCTCGGATTGGATCTGCTGAACGTCCAGAATCCGGTAGTCGTCATAAAACCGTTTCTTGCTGGTCACTATTGGTGGACTAATTTTATGTTATTTTGGGCTTTTCAACGGAATCTTTCTAAAGAAGTGCTGCACTCGGATGCATCCGTTCATTTCAATTTTTCCTCTTCTATTATTAAATTCAAGCCATGGAACTACCAGGTAAATACGCTTAGCTTAATTTACCCTCTTTTTTTGCAACTCTCCAATTATTTCAGGAATAGCAAATAAGGTGGAATGCTAAGGCTGCAATGTTTTCAGAAATCGTTGTAATTAAATGACTATTTCATTTTCTGACATTTCTTGCAGGTTCAAGTCGATATATTTCCGCCACCACTGGCCAAGTTGAGAGAAGCCCGAAAATATTTCGAAAATATATTACACGTCAAGCTGGATGATATGCATGCGTCTCCAAAACACTGGTACTATATTAGGTATCCGTATAAAAGTGGCGTTCCATTTCTACACCTGTTGCCTTCCAGTCGGCAAGAGCTGAAAATTTTTGTTTTGCCGACGCCTCTTGAAGGGGTGGACGGACGACGCGATCATTGGGATTGGGATAGTACCATCTGGAAATGGATTTTTGACTATATTTCCTGGAATGGAAAGCTTAAGTTTAGAGAAACAGCTGCACAAAATACCGCGTTTCTAGTAGCAACCTTCACACAGGGCTCACTACAAAACTCCAAACGTATTCGAAGTTTTCATCTTGTACGGCTGCTTCGAAGGAAAACAATCTCACTGTCAAATCTGAGCCATGATTTATACATTTCAGACATACCATTACTTGAACTAAACGTTTCAGAGCTGAATAAATTTATAAGGCGAATGGAGTCCGACGAGGTTCTTGAAACTCCTTTCAGACTCGCAACCTATAATGACCTTGAGAAGTTCCTCAAACGCCAACGCTGCAGAGATCCGTTAAGGAAAGGAATTATTCTCTCTGAGAAAACGAAAAGAGCTATGAAGCAGATCCCAGAAGGGCTTGGAGTTATTTTGTTTTACCTTGCCCTCTCCCCTTTTAAAAACTACAGTTACACATTCAGGTGGATGTCAGCGACAGACGGAAGCAAACCGTTCTGCGTTAATGATAAGCATGTCATCCCAAATTTTCCTCAAAGCCATTTCGAATTAATAAATATTCTCATCGGTAGAAGAGCAGGAAGTCCTGATTCGCACTTTCTCCTTCACCTTTCCAGCTCAGTTGAATCCTTGCGTTTTATCAGTTGCGGCTATCGCAAAAAACACTTTCTCCCCTTCCAAGAACTTTACACAGTTTTTGATCTAAAAAGCTGGATTTCGATTGTAGTATCCGTTTTTGCAACTGTTGCTGCTTGGCAACTCCTTTCCTCAAATATTCCTAAAATTCAACGAAAATCAGAAGCTGCCGAGCCTGAACATTCAACAGCGGAAGCCATTTTACAAAAGTCGCTTTTCCTATTGTATCACGCATGTGACCACGGTTACACATTGCCGCGCTCAACATTTTCGACGAGCCTTTCCATTCGAATTTTGCTGGGCTGTTGCACCCCGATGCTAATGGTGCTCAGTTGCGCTTACAGAAATAATAATGTCTACAACATGATACTCCCACAGAAATTTCTTCTCTACGAGAAGTTCAGTCAACTTATGGAAGATGGTGTAAAAGTGTATGCCATCAACGATGAGAGCCATTACGACCAGCCCTGGCTAAATGAAACAAAGGAAATTGTCCGACTGGAAATCAATCAAAATCAACATCATGTCATCGGTAAAGGTCTGGTAAATACTGCTGCTCACTCCATTGTGTATAGACGGGTAACAGAGTCCTATCCGAATTTGTATGAGAGCAATGAAGTGAAATTGTTTAACAAAGCCATTCTAGGCAATACGTCTCTTTATCCGAAGTCATTTTATCGAGGCATGATCGAGTGGGTGAGTAAGAAGCATCCTAACTGGCCTTACTTAAAATATAGTACGTTTGTGAAAGAGGTCAGTCCCGAATTTGACAAGAGGTACAAATTCCTGGAATTCGAGGAACTAAAAGGAGAGCTTCGAAAATGTAACAAGACAGCAGTGATTCTCCCTTGGCCAGATGCGCATCAGTGGGAGAGGGAATTGATGATGGAGGCTGTGGGAGTTGGGAAAGAAACATATTTGCAACGATCTTACTACTTTGAAATAAGTGGGCTGGCATCTTCTCTACTTATTTCAAGATATGGGAGACTTAAGGAGTCGGGCATTAGCGGGAGGTGGCAGAGTATACTGGAGGTGATGATTGCATCCCAAAGATGGGTTTCGGCTGAACCCAAAACGGACACAGCAGCAGATAAACCGTCAAATGCCTCTTTAGGTGGAGGCATTTTTGTGATATTCGCAGTGCTCCTTGTTGGACTGGCTACTGCCATTGTTGCACTCTCTGCGGAGCTGATGTCACTTTGCATAAAGCGCAGTTTCACTTTCGCCAAACTTCAAGCGGAGTTCAATAGGTTGCTGACATGAGAATGACTAGCGAAGCATTTCCTAGTTGCCTGCAATGCATTTCTGGGATTAATCAAGAACTACGTTTAATCTTAACGTCGATGGAAAACACACTTCGGTAAATAATAATACATTAACTCGGCTTTATTGCCATGGAACCCTCCATGGACGCGTTTTACACTATGAGCATAATTTATTTATAATACAAATTAATGTGAAAATAAGTTAAAAGTAGTACATTAAATAAAATATAAGAGAAATTTTTCAGTAAGTTGGTTCGTAAAATAAAAAAAATATATATAAGTGTTTTAAAATCTAAATTGTTTAAGTTTCATGTCTTCATTCGGGAGCTTTATCCATTGTAGCACGGCGGAGGAGTCAGTTGAAGAGAACTCGCCCACATGTTTAATGATTTATTAATTGGAGTCTAGTAAGTGCTCTTTCTGATGTACTGACGATGAGTGTTGAAACGAGCCGCATCATAGTAATTGTGGAGATATCCATAATCAAGACTATAGCTTTTGTAGGCCCGATTAATAATTTTGTAGCTGTAGAGGTACTTTGAAAAAAGAAATCCTGTTTCGAGACAGATTTGGTACTACTTTTAATTACAAACATTTGTTATGAGTTATGCTAAGCAAAGTATTTTCGCCTTATTGTCTCTTGTTGAAGCCCTAGTAAAAGAAATACTGAAGAAGAAAAACTAAATTTAGTATTTTTTTTGAATACCAATGATGAGATCATGCAAAGGCATTACGTAATGTTCATCATTAAGCAGGCGAATAAAATAGTTTTTGTGTTGGAATAAGTGAGGAAGCTTGTCATAAGAGTTATGTCATTCCACTAAATTATTCATGGAATTCACATCCGGCCATGATGGATGTGAATGTATTCTCTACTGTATAAAGCCTGCTTTTCTGACAACTTTTGCTACCACGCTATAAATTTTTTGCAAGTACTCTTTGGCATTTTAAACTATTCTTGGTTGAAATCTAACGTAAGAAGCGGCAACATTTTTAGCTTTGGAAGCATTCTTAATAAAACAGCGATTTTAAATATTATTTCCAAAAAAATATTGGACGTGGAACGTAAACGTAAACGATGGTTTAATTATCAGGTTAATTGCATGTATAAAGCAAGATAAATTAATTTAGAGCTTTCCAATTTCTCGCCCAGATTTATTTAATCTGAAGTGATCAATTTTATTTTCAGAAGAATGTGGAGTAGAAGTTCGTATTGCAGGAAAGTGGAAAGCACACTTTCTCTGACCACAGCCCTGTCACTGATCATTTTTCTGATAGCAACGCAAACCACAGCAATACCAGCAGCGCACATTTCTTCTAACAGCAGATCCGTGTGAGAGTTTACTGAAAAACTGTTTCAGTTGCAGAGGCGCTCTCCGACCGGTACCAATCTTGAAATTCTTCATTCATTTAAGCATCAATAAAATTGTCTTATTGTCGCCACAAACTTCATGAATGTCCATTTTTCCACTTCTATCCTACCAACTATTTCCTGGAGACCTATTCCCGCCATCATTCCCATTAATCAGAACGGGTGGCAACAGTCCCAGCTAACATGGCTGCTGGCTTCAACCGGAAATCGCCCCCTAAATCGGCTTTCACCCGGATACATTCAAGATCAGGATGAGGAAAGATGGAGTAGGAGTAACACCCTTCCGTTTTCGCATCTTGACCGATTTTGGTTTACATCCCGCTCTAGGCCACTAAATTGCGAAATTAGTCTTGAAATCTATCCACCAGAGCTGACCCCAAGGAGCCTAACTATGGGAGTGAGGATGCTCCTGTCGAGGCATCTTCAAAAATCTTCGCGGATACGGATTTGGATATCCTCACTTATGGGCTTATCAGGAGCCGCGGGAAATGAAATCATTTATGAAGCTTCTTCCCAGCACAATTCCGTCACTCACCTTTGTAATTGGGCGTGGAGCATAGCTAAAATCACAGTCATTGCTCCAGTCCTGGATTGAAGGAGAAAGATTTACGCCAACAGCAAATCCCGTGTCAAGTGCAGTCAATAAGGCTTATCTACTGGCTATGGTGGGCCTTCTCTACCAAAATCGATTCAGTTGCAACGTGTGTGAAGTTAGAACATCGACAGCATTGACCGCATCCACCGCATCGATCGCATCGACCGCATCCGCCGCATCCGCAGCAAAAAGAGCTAAAATGCTGTATGTTGCTTGCTGTTAGATTCTTGGGAAGAGTATCGAACTTAAACTTATTTTTATACAGGAAAGTGATAAATTTTTGCTGTGCAGGAGAATATTTTACTTTTACTAGTTTGCTTAGGATGCTAGTAGAGTTTGCTTAGGATGATGTGGATGCGGTGGATGCGGTCAGCAATACATAGCATTTTAGCTCTTTGTTGCTGCGGATGCTGTGGATGCGGTCGATGCGGTCGATGCAGTCGATGCTGTCGATGTTCTAACTTCACACACGTCAAATGTTGGAGAAGATGAAAGAGTAGCTGGAGCTGGAGGAGTGGAAGAAGTAGCTGGAGTTGATGAAGAGGGAGGAGATGAAGCTGTAGTTGGATGTGGAGAAGAAGTAGGAGTGGAAGTAGTAGCTGGAGGTGCAGGAGAAGTAGTAGCTGAAGGTGGGCATGCGGTGGCACAAGAAGAAAGTGGACCAGTGCGTCGGAGGAGGGGGCCCCGCGTTTCGGGGAAGTCACAGTATCAGTTAACTTGTGATATATGCATGGTTGTATACGGCAGTCGGGCGGCAAAATCAAGGTGTATCCGTAGACATACAACCCCCCCAAAATCCTATTGATGTACCTGCCCACGTTGGTACGATGGTTACCATAATCGTAATCAACATTGTCGCCGAAACGGATGCAATCCAGTTGACCGCACTTATAATCTGAAATTCTTAAAATATCTTAACCATACTAAAAGTAGGCGACTGGAGAAAACCAGTATAATAAACAACTGGAGAAAACCAGTATAATAAACAACTGGAGAAAACCAGTATAATAAACCACTGGAGAAAACTAGTATAATAAACAACTGGAGAATACCGGTACAATAAACCAGTATAATTAACCATTCTAAACCATTTGTAACCAATTTAAACCATTTTAAACCATTTTAAACCATTTTAAGCCATTCTGAACCATTTTAAACCATTTTAAACCATTTTAAGCCATTTTAAACATTTTTAACCATTTTAAACCATTTTAAGCCAAGCCATTTTGAACCATTTTAAACCATTTGAAGCCATTTGTAGTCAACTTAAACCAATTGGAAATCCATTTTAAACCATTTTAAACCATTTTAAACCATTTTAAACCATTTTAAACCATATTAAACCATTTTAAGCCATTTGCAGCCATTTTTAACCATTGTTTGCGGTTTAGCCATTTTTAGCCGTTTTCAACCCTTATTGGCCATTTTTAATCAATTTAATTTTTTTTTGTTTTTAGTATTTTGTCTCCTACCTGGTAGAAATTATCGATCGAGCTTACATGATTACTTTTCGTAATTACTTTTTTGGTAAAGCTTACATATCGTCGATGCGCATAAAAAAGTTCCTATGTGAAAATGTGTGTTACAAAAAACCTCCTTCGTGGAAAACCGCGTCATAATAAAACCTCCTGCGTGTAAAGTTGTGTTAAAAAACCTTTAAAAAGTTGTGTTAAAAAACCTTTTTACAAAACAAACCTCCTGCGGGCATTTTTGGGTCAAAATGAGATATTACTTTCATCGGATTCTCCATAAAATTCTGCATCAGATGATACCTACATTCTGATTTCGCCCAAAATGCACGCAGGAGGTTTTCTTGTAACACATTTTCACATAGGAACTTTTTTATGCGCATCGACGATATGTAAGCTTGACCAAAAAAGTAATTACGAAAAGTAATCATGTAAGCTCGATCGATAATTTGGTCGGCTTGCTTTGTCAAACTCACTACTAAACGTTGTCAGTTTGTTCTTCAAAAGATATAAGTTCAATAATGTCCAGAAGCAAGCAAGTGGATATTTTTTGATTTCTTATTTAGCATTTGTCCTTTCTGTCATTTGCTCACATCTTCCAAATAATATCTAAGTACTTTGCTAATTTTAATTATTTGATGCTCACTGCCCGCCTGAAAATGTGTCGCCAAGTCGCGCTGAGAAAAATTCCTGCCATTGCATGTAGCTCGCTTCTTCTAAGCGTTCTGCCTGCATTCAGCCTGATGCGTGTGGTGCCCTCTGGTGAAGCTGTTGAAGTTGAAGCTCTTCGCAAGGATCGGGTATACACCACCTCCAACTTCGCTCCTATGAAAAATATTTGGGAAGAGCTCTATTCTAAGCCGTATCCCTCACCAACGGAGCCATTTGATGCCACCGGATGGGGCATATTGTCCAACAAGTTTGAAAAGGAGGGCTACGTAATTGTGCTAAAGAACTACCTGGGATTGGATCTGCTCAACATACAAAATCCGGTAGTCGTTATAAAGCCATTTCTTGCAGGTCACTATTGGTGGACCAATTTTATGTTATTTTGGGCGTTTCAACGCAATCTTTCTAAAGAAGGGCTTCAAACTGATGCATCCGCCCATTTCAACTTTTCATCTTCTGTTATTAAATTCAAGCCGTGGAACTATCAGGTAATTTTAGCATGCTTATATGGCCAGTCTTTTATTTCTAAATATTTTCGTGGCAGCAACGAAAGTTGGAGAGCTTTAATGTATTTAAATATCAGTGTAAATACTTTCCTTCGTTGAAAATTTTTGATGTCTCCTCCAGGTTCAAGTTGACATATTTCCGCCACCTTTGGCTATTCTGACAGAAGCCCCAAAATATTTTTTAAAAAAATTACACGTCAAGCTGGATGATATGCACGCCTCTCCAAAGCACTGGTACTATTTCAGGTATCCTGATATAAATCAAGACATTCTTCCCATTGCAACGCCCTTGCCATCTAGTCGACAGGAGCTAAAAATTTATATCCTGCCGACGTCTCTCAGCATGGCGGGTGGACAGCACGGCCATTGGGATAGTACCATCTGGAGATGGATTTTTGACTATATTTCCTGGAATGGAAAGTACCAATTTAGAAGTGCAGCTGCAGAAAATACCATGTTTCTAGTAGCAGTCTTAAGGCAGGGACCACTGAAAGGCTCCATATCTATTCAAAGCCTTCATGTCGTACGGCTGCTTCGAAATAAAAAAAAGATTACGCGAAATCTGCAACATCACCTGCATATCTCAAATGTCCCGTCGCTGGGATTAAGCGTTACAGAGTTACCCAGGTTCATCAGTCGAATGGAATCCGAAGAGGTTCTCGAAATTCCTTTCAGATTAAAACCATTCGATCAGGAAGATTTTATCGAAAAGCAACGCTGCAAGGATCCGTTAAAGAATGGAATAAATCTCTCAAAAACTGCCAAAATAGCTATAAAGGAAAACCCTGACGCGCTCGGAATTATCTTATTTTACCTTTCTTTATCTCCCTTTAAAAATTACAGTTACACTTTTGCGTGGAGGTCGCCAACGGACGGAAGCAAACCATTCTGCGCTATTGAAAAGCGAATCACTCCCAGTTTTCCTCTAAGCCATTTCGAATTTTCCGGCATTGCCATCCATAAAAAAAACAGAAACTGCTTCAATGCTCTCTCCCTTCTACCTTTCCAACTCTATTGACGCCTTGCATTTCATTAGTTGTGGCTACCGCAAGCGGCACTCTCTCCCATTCCAAGAACTTTACACCGTTTTTGACCTAAATTCTTGGATAGCGAGTATACTGTCACTTTTTGCAACTGTTGTTGCTTGGCAACTAATTTCCACAACTCATCCTAAATCAGAATCCGTATATCCAGTGCCATTTCACAAAAATTGTTGTTTGTGCTCTATCAAATACTGGACCACGGATATACCTTGTCGAACTCATCATTTTCGCAGAGCACTTCAGTTCGAATTCTGCTTGGATGTTGGGGGACGTTCACATATTACGTAACGGAGGGGGGTATCCATACATAGTAGCCAAAACGTTACAA
>JAHZND010004659.1:0-26549 GCA_027744115.1 Acrocyrtus sp. NNG-2020 | reverse complement strand
AAATTGTACGCAGCGTTTCATATAAATCATCGAATCATTCTATTGCTTAGACATTAGATATAAGTAAGCATATGCATTTGAATTTTGCCAACCGGTTATCTTCAATTCAATTCATGCACGGTGACGGCACGACTATTTAAAAATTATGAGAAAAAAAACTTTTTATTCCATTTAAACAAGTCTTCCTTTAAAATGCGAATTACTACCACCACAACCTAAACCAATCGTCGAGGATTTTTAATGGCCTTGGATAGAGAGAAGTTAGGGATGTTGCGTTGTCTTTGCTTAGAGCGAGTGGACTATCCCCAATTGCCAAATATTTTTTTTCGAGTTAGCATTTGTCCTCTGTAAGTAGTGTTCGTATGTATTTATTCATCCCATATTAAAATATTCTTACCCCATACCATCGTCATTCGGTACAGAAAAAAAATTATACACTAAACAGTGATGAGCTAAAAATGGTAGACTACGGCCTACGGCAAGGATACTGAAGATAGTATGTATTTTGAAAAAAATAAGTTGCATGCTTAAATAGAATATGACTACGACAATAAGTAACAATTAGAGGGAAAATTGTGCATTAGGTATATGCCTGCGATTGGGAGCCTTGTTGGTGATCCATTATTGCTGTAGACTGCATCTGTTTTTAGCTGTGATCTCGTCATAATCGTCATCCATCTCTGTGATGTGATGATGCGAGTGCTTCCTTTTAATTTGTTTGCTGCTGCGGGCTTGTTTACTTCATTTTTTACGAGGAGTCATCCTCGCCATTATTATAATGCTTTTTATGGTCGGCTAGCAATAAAAGTAGTATTTGTGTGGTGTATCGCGCAGAGGCGAGGAGGGCATAAAATTCATTAAAAAGTGAATCTCCTCATATCTCACACCTCGTGGGTTAGTGCTTTGTTGTTTGTTGTTGGTGCTCTACCAACCAGAGATAATATTGTAAGCATTGTACTTTTTTTATGCTGGACATCCTGTATGAAAAATGAAATTCTCCTGGAGATTCTCACGGTTCTGACTAGACTTCTTGTGTGTGACTTTTGTAGGATTGGAATGCTTAGTTTGTCTAGCATTCTGTGATGTGAGCTCGAGGTGTGCCTGTAAACTTGAGAAAGTGCAGAGTTTCTTCAGCAAGTGAACTGATCTAACGTGAAATGAAAACGGACTCTTTTATATGCTCGAGCGAATACGAATCTTTTTTTTGTGTAATCACGACCTTCACTGAAATGTAAGCATCTGGTGCTTGTGAAAAGTGATTTATATTTTTGTTGTCTTCCTCTATCCGCCTCATTTCTCATATTTACTTAAGAGCCTCGTGACTTCTTTGTACTGGAAATCTTTGAAGTGCTGCGCTATTAACAGCTCCGAGGAATTCGGATTACGTTATATATATCGCTTCTAAATTACCGCACCATAGTCCAGTAGCCGCAGTTAGCTCGACTCTGGCTATAAATCTACTTGACCATTTTCATAGATCACTTTGGTCATAATATCTGTTTTCCCCCGTTCGAATACACAAGCAGGAAAACATTTTTTAAAAAAAGTTTGAGTAGTCGCAGTCGCCTTCTTCCTTTTTTATTTTTACCAGTATGAAAGTTGACGTCGTTATGTTGAGCTAATATGTCCGTATATCACGACCGACATTCAGTGCGTGGGTTACATAATGTTCATTTTGAATGCTTGAACAGAGAGTGAGAGACTCTCGAGAGATTCTCGTTTTGAAAATCTTCTCTACATCATCCTCACCGAGTATATCTCTTTGTAACTTTATCCACATCGCATCGCGATAGAAAAAAATGTGGAGGACTTGTCGAGCAAATGGACAGTGTTTGGTATNAAATGTGGAGGACTTGTCGAGCAAATGGATGGTGGTGATGGTGCTGTTATTACAGTTGAAGGTGGTGGTGTGCTCTCCTCTCGCGACTCGACTTCTCCACACAGCTTATTTTTTCTGATTATGATGATGATGCCCCTACTCCAAATGATAATGTGTGTGTGTGCGTCTTTAAAGTTCTAGAGAACACCCAAAAAATATAAATTCCCTTTTTTATCTCCCTCTCGCTAAAAACTCACATTTTTAGCTTTTATCGTATTATCATCGTCGTCAATAAACAACGTCTTCTCGAACGAAAGACTTCTCACGAAAACAACGAAAAAGTTTTTTTTGGAAGAAAAAAAATTCATACTCCTGCGTAGTATTTTCCATGTCCGTCTTTTTCTTCAAGTCCAAGAAAAAAACGAATTTCAGAAGAATTGCAGAAGCATACAAGTATTAGTGCTCGCTCTGACTCTGACTCCGACTGCGAATCGCTGGCTACATTTGCTCCTGAAAGACATTTTTACTTCGAATGAAAAATATCATCCGTGTAAAAGCGGCAGCTCGAAAAATGTTTCACTGAAAGAAAGAAACAAATTATTAGAAGACTTCCTTCCTTCTTCCTCCGTATACTGACTTCGGTGTGCTGTTTACTCGTGTGCTTTTTGAAAAATATGTTATCTTCCTTGTATCTCGCCCTCACCAAACACACTCTTCATTCTCTGCGACTTTTGCCACCATCATTGAGCACTACTTCTACTGCTGCTGTGATACACGCTTAGAATCAGTACTTTTGGGAATTCAGTGCAACAGCGTCAACTAAATAAAAAAACGTTCATGCTCATCTCTACACTAAACAACGTTTTCATACTTTTCAGTTCGAAGCTCAACTTCAAAACTTCGAAAAAAAATACTCGTCCTCTCTACGACTCCTTCTAGTCCTACCTAATACAGTTAAAAATAACAACAACGCTGACTGAGCGAAAGAATCAGTGGTGTTTGTGATGATGATGATGTAGTGAAGAGGAAGACGGAACATGTATTTTTAAAAAAGGAAAAGTCAAGACGAAGACGCAGACGTTGCAGATGTTTATTAAAAAAAAGTTGCATACCTAGTTTTTTTTCCTCTAACATAGATCTAACATGGAAAACTAGTGTGGCTTGGGTGTAAGATATTATGAGATGAAAAAGATGATCATGCTCACGCACATACATTTTATTTTCCATGTAGTGTAGTGGAGCAGTGAACGTCTTTGTCGTGTGCCTCTGCATTATTCAGAGAAATGCATGGGATTTAATCGGTTTACTGGTACTTCCTTGCCTTGTTTCACGGAACTACTCCAGATTTGGCGAAGAAGGTGGAGTGTCTGAGCAGAAAAAAACGACGATAATATGTACTGAGAAACTCATATTAACCAGTGTATGGTTAGGCATATGTCATATCTTTTGTGCGTGGTAGGTTGAAAGTTGAAACTACTAATTTTGTGTGGTGGGAAGTGTACAGGAACAACGGATGTGTCGTCTGAAAAATTTTTTTTTCTCGTGTAATTTGGTGTTCCTGAGGGAAAAAACGGAAGTTTTTTTGTGAACAGATTTATTCCTTCAGTTCAGTTGGGAAAATAATTTTTCTTTGGTAATTGCATATACCTAGTTTTGTTTGATATAAAGTTTTTTTTTCTGCTTCTGGAAGTTTGTAACGGAGGGGACGAGTGAGCGTAAGACGCAGTAAATGATAGAGTGAAGTTTCCCAAGGTTGTTAGTTGGTGGAATGAATGGGGCTCATCGATATTAGGCTGATCGTTAGTGTTAGTAGTACCCTCCTTCATCTGTACAAGGGAAAGAGCGACATTTTTGTGCTGTGAACGGAAAAGCATGAGTTCTGAGGAAGTGGCTGAGCTGGCTCAGGCCATTCACAATCATGCTGATGCGCTTTACGAGTCGTGGACAAAAGGACAGGAAGCAATGAACATGAAAAGAATGGAGGACACTCTCGAGCTTTTAGCAGATCCGGGGTTGACCCCAAAACTGGAACATTTGGTCTCTTCGTTTGTACGACGTGATAAAGCAAAGCGCCAGTTTCATCAACAGCGTCAGCAAAAAAGCCCTCCAAAGACATTAGATCCACAAGATATTCCGCAGAACGAGAGGGAGCCCAGTCCTGGAAGTTTTAATAAGAAGGCTCTGCCAAAAAGTATTTTGGCTGTGGTGCAACGGTTCGAACAGCAACCTGCAGCACAGGACATTAGTCGAGAACGTAGTCCATCGTCTATGTTTTCCCCGCTATCCTCGATTAGTAATAATGCTCCAGTGGAGAACAACAATGTCGATGGGTCAAACACTATAGGTGGAATTGGAACTGTGACGAGAAATGTCATTTGGGCTGAGTCCAGCAATAGGCATCATGTTACCGAGAAGACAACGGGAAGAATGTCGAGTCCAGTGAGGGCCTCTACGTCGTCCCCTAGCCCTAGCGGGGACACCGGCAAGCTATTTGGTTCAGTGCACAGGTCATACTCAGCTAGTCCTAGTCCAGTTGAAAACGCAAGCACTTCCGTCGGAAAGGAGCGTCAGATTCCTATCGAGCGGTATGATGAGCCTAGCTCCACTAGTGGTTCAATTAGTAATACTCAAACTGCCAATACAAACGGATATTCATCTAGTCCAAAGCCAAAAATTGCGTCAAGTAACCCTCAGCAGACGCCATCTCCTCAGCAAACATTGTCGACATCAACTCCCAAAGGATTCAAGACGGAGATGCACGAGTTGGAGAAGGAGGAGGAACGACTGTTTCTTGCTCTCCGAACTGGTCAGCTCGTGCCAGGCTCAGCAAGTACCTTCTCAAGTCATCACTCGCCAACTCAGAATGTTCCTCCTGATGGCGGCACACCTAGAGGAATCCCAACAGGAAACGATACGTCACCTATGAATAGTCCTACAGGTAGTAACGGCTACTCTCGTGTTGCCTTTGCCAAAGAGCGAATTAGACAAAGTCAACAGTTTCCACTGACCCAGCAAAGACTTGAAATGCAAAAGCGACTCCCATCGCCGTCTGGATCTTTGGCGGCTGCGATTGCGTTACAACAAGGAAAACAAAAGTTTCAGCCTCCTCCGCCCTCCTCACCAAGTCCAACACCTTCCAACGGAAGCAGTCATTCTTCCCTAAGCAGCCATCCTCTGTTCACCGCCGTGGAGGACGAAACAAATGGAAACAAAGATAGCCAGTACACTGGAGGCTACCACAGTCGCTTTAACGGATTTCGTTTTGGGCCCGGCTCCAGCGTTGCCGATCGCGTCCAAATGTTTGAAAAGTATCCTAGTGTCCCTAGTATCCATAATCACAACCATAGTGGAACACCCCCACCTCAGTCTCCTCCGACCTCTCATTCCAACCCATCATCACCTTTACCTCGACTACATGCAAGTTCAAGTCAAGGTCCTATCGACGCTAACAGTAGTATTAGTGGTAGCATCGTCGCCGCCAGAAAACAACAGTTGCAACAACAACCATCCATCCTGTCCTCCACAACTGCGCCGTGGAGATATTCACCGGGACGGGAAGTCGGTAGCAGTCTCAGTAATGGCCACCTCACCTCCGCCAATGTCAACAGCCTTGCTCCTAGTGGCAGTAGTAATGGCATTCAACAACCTTCTTATCATCAACCTTTTCAAATCGTGAGTGAGAGCCAAAGCCAAGTATCAATTAATGTTTGTATCGCATATCGTCTCTATACAGTCAGAAATCGCTTTTTCCTTCTGTAAGATTATAAAAAAGAAGGGTAAAGAGGAACTTCCGTTCAGTTTGGAACAGTAGTTTCGTTGGTTCTGATGAGTAGTTCGGAAGGCACCTAACGTTTCCTTTCTGAGAGCGATGTAAAGTCTTTGGCCTGCTTTACTGCTCACAGTTGCAGAAAAAGTAAAGTACATTAGCTTCTGTTGGCAAGTGTCCAGCAGAATCGGCGATATCTTTTTCGGTTATTTGTATGTTTTTTCTGAAATTCCTCCGCGAGGAGCAGAAAAAAAAATCTTCTCCTTTAAATGTTTACGATTTCTCTTGGTGTGTAATGTAACACCTTTCAGTTTGCTCGGAAAGTCAGTCAGAGACTTATATCGTTTGGCGTTTGCCGGGAAAGTTTATGCAAGATAAAGTTAACATCCTAAATACAAATTTACACTACCTGGCTTGCTCGACGGGTTTTGTATTTTGCCAGCAATATATGCTATCATTATGAAAATTTATACAATATAATTTATACTACATGTTGAAAATATTTTGCGCAATATACATGTATGTATATGCCTTGGCTTAGGTATCTTAGTAAGTGTACAAACTGCATTAGGTTCCGCGCAAAACTGTTATTAAATGGATTATGATAATTTTGATAACTGAAGATAAAGAAACTGATTTTATGCCTTGCGGAGCGATCCAATTACCAGATTTGTGATTGTTAAAAATAATCAGTTATAAAAATAATTCGCAGAGTAAATAGAGCATGACCAGAGTTTAAAATTTTGTCAGTGATCCAGCTCATTACAGATTTTTGCAAAATAGGGCTGCTTGCTACATTACCTACGTACAAAGTAAAGTGGAGATTTTGACGAGCCTGAGGATTATACAACGAAATATTTATCCCTGTTCATTGTTTGATTATTATTATGATGGCAATGAATATAATATGTATAAAGCAAATATACGCATTATGTAATCTTTTTGTGTTTTTAAATGCTTATTTAGCACATTGATGTATCCGCCAGTGGAATACCAAAGGGCCAGTCATCGCCCAAATCCCCTGTGGATAGCCCACGCGGCATTAAACGCACTGCGGGAAAGGATGTGCCGAGATTTTACTTTCCTGAAGGAAACACCCCAGTGCAACCAAACTTTGTTCATGAAACATTGGCTAAAGCAGAGGAAGAGATGCGGAAGCATAACGGAAGGATTACGTTCGCAGAATTTTCTGATGTGAGTGAAGGACAGGTTTTGAAAATGAAAATGTCCCAATTCAGCTTCACATACCTAAACATATTATTTTTAACATAATTTATTTCTGATTGTCGTCAACAGGTCCTGTCATCAGTAGGAATTCCAATCTTCTGGAAGAAGCCCTTCTGGATGGCAATGTGCTTAGGACCAGATGAAACATTGTCTGCCTTCACTTTTATTCCATTTCTTCGAAATTTATTTTCAGACTGCCCCGACGAAGCGTCAAGATTTGCTAGACTACTGAATGCGGCGTCACAAAGTGCTCCACTGCTTAATAATAATAACAACAATAATAATAACAATAACAATGGGAGCCCCAGCAAGTATGGAGGACTTCCGGAGGTCTTCAAGACGGATGTGAAGAGGATTACGCTAGCTATGTCCGATTTTGTTCCAATGGTGCAGGATATTATTGATACACATCAGGGTAACTTGAGATTATTACTGGACAATGAGCTTGTAAACCATATTGTGAGCAACCTAGTTTGTGGAACCAAAAATTATTCAAAATCTATGTTTTACAGGTTTAGGATTTTTACGGGATGCGCCGGAGTTCCATAGTCGTTACATTACAACAGTGGTCTCCAGAATATTTTATAAGGTTGGTATAATTGTAAATATAATTGCTGCTAATAAAATAACAAATTGAAATTAGAGTACCTACACGTATGGCTTTTTCTAGCTTATTGATAAGGCCGACCTAAAGGGACATGCTGAACATGGTAAAAAAAAGCTTCAAAATCGCATCGTAGTGTGCGCTATTGTTGTATTACTTCTCAGTTCTCAATCAATACTAACTGATGTGTAACTATTTGCAGCCCTTTCCGGCAGAATCATCGAAAGAATATTTAGTGGAACAGTTCTTCGTGGTTGGGACATGGCCACTACTACGCGGGCTCCATCCGACAAAATGACGTACAGTGATTTCGTATGGTTCCTCTTAAGTGAGGAGGATAAGAAAACGCCTACAGCTATAGGTCACATGATTTAACATGAAATTTATGCTACGTAAAATGAAATGCTTTGAAAGTAATAATAAATTCGATTTATTTTTTGTGCAGAATACTGGTTCCGTTGTTTGGACTTGGATGGTGACGGTGTGCTAAGTTCATTTGAACTGCAGTATTTCTACTGTGAGCAGGAAACACGGATAGAGGCTCTTGGAATTGAACCGTTAGATTTTGCTAATGTGTACTGCCAAATTGTAGATATGCTCCAATGTTCCTCAAGAGGTTAGTCCTAGCGAAACCCTTACCAATAAATAAACAAATAGTTTGACAGGCAATTGTTAGAAAATTAATATGAAATCATGAAATAATTGAAATGCTGAAACCGTTTGTAGGAATTCGCCTGAAAGATTTTAAACGTAATCCACAATTAGCTGCTAACGTTTTCAACACGCTATTCAACTTGGACAAATATTTAGAACATGAGCAAAGAGATCCATTTGCAGCAGCTGCTTCCGGTGCAAATAATCTCGATGGATTTGAGATTGAGTCTGATTGGGATAAGTATGCTGCTGCGGAATATGAACTCTTAATTGCTGAAGAAACTCCATCTGATCATATGTATGTAGTTACATTTTAAGTTCATTTTTATTAAGTGTGTATATAATTATTTACTTTTTTATAATTATATATTTTAGGCAAAATTCTGATTTTGAGGAAGCGGTGTCGCCAACATAAGCTTACAAAACCCCCATGGGATTTGGATTTGCAGATTTTCTGTATATACTGTCACTATCAAAGTTTATATACCTTTTTCATTTATCAAAAAATACGTACTAATAATATCACTTGTGTTTTGTGTTATATGTCTTACGAATATGTATACACTAGATTAAATTTAAATACATGAGATTTTTGAATTATCGAAAGGGCTATGCAGTAAAATATTACGTACCACTGTTAAGGACAACGTAATAACCATCTTCGTTATGTGAGGTTGTATTTATATACTTAAAATTAAACAAAAAGATGCACATTTGATTACAACCTATTCAGTTTAATTTGTATTTTATTAAGCTTACATCCGATCCAACTAGGTATTTCATATTGTATAGCCATAGCCAATCAGTCGGTCAGTGGCGTCCATTCATTTGGAATTTTGTACATAATATCATCAACAACTCAAACGACATAACTAAGACTTACAGACTCGCACGCAACAGTTTCCAAAAGAACACATTATTGGGAATACCTAGCATGTACTAGGTATATATGTACGTATTATATTGTAACTATTCATTTACAACTACTACGTCTTTGGTAAATTCGAAAGTAAAGATTGTATGTTTTACATAATGCAATTACACAGCACAGCTCTACAATCAACTAGAAACATGAACAAAATTTCCTTATTTCAATAATACAGTGAAGAATGAAGAACCACATCCGATCATCCAACAACAAAGCGATAATAATATTTAACTATAAGTTACAATATATTATGTAAACAAACAAATATGTAATACTCAATGTCTACAAGTAATAATACGTATTAATGATAATACGATTCTCCGCGGATTCTACGAGCCAGTTGGATGTCCCTAGGCATGATTGTCACCCGTTTGGCGTGCATTGCCAGAAGATTGGTGTCTTCAAATAGTCCAACAATATATGCCTCGGAAGCTTCCTAAATTATACAAACAAAAAATATGATTAATTAATGAGCTCGATTGGAAACAAAAGAGCGAGTTCGCTTCGCACACAGCATGGTAATAAATTATCTTAACCTGTAAGGCACTCAAAGCTCCAGCCTGGAATCTGAAGTCAGATTTGTATATTTGACACACTTCACGCACCAACCGCTGAAATGATGCCTTGGGAATAAGCAGCTCTGTCGTTTTTTGGTATTTTCGAATTTCTTGCATAGCTATGAACCCGGGACTAGTAAAGTCACAAATAAGAAAGTTATAATCAACAACAACGATCACCATATTGGGGTTCGCATATATCACCCTGGGAGTGGTTTGGTGATCAATGAGAACTTGAAACTTGAATAACTAACAATAAGTAGGTTGAATAATCACAAAGTTTACCGGTATCGACCCCTAGTTCGCCTTGACCTGGCGCTCTCCGCTTGATTAGCGCTTTCTGGTGGAGCTCTGACCCTCAGCCGTCGACTGACAGAAGAACTAGTGGATGGTTCAGGGTTAGCTGCTGTAGCAATAGGTTGGGACCTTCTAGTTCTTGCTCCAACTGTGTCCTGAGGAACCTGGCTCTGACTGGCCCGTGACATTTGAGATGAAGATGACGATGACGACTCCTGCGCAGAGTGACGTACATGGCTTGGTATGTACTGAGGAGCGCAAGTACTTTTCTTCGCGACTCGTCTTGGTGGTGGCAGCCCTCCTCCCCCTCCAGGAGTTCTATTTTGCGATGACCTTGGCATGATGAATTTGCAGTTATAATAGCTCCTTTAAATTATTTAACCCCACAAAGACTGACTGCCTCCTTTTAGTCCCTGCAAACAGCCCAGTAAAATAAAACGTTATTCAATAATATTATTACTAAATTAGTAAATTCAGATACAAGGGGCAATTCACAACCTCTTTATCAAAAAATAACCTTGATTTTCCCTAAAGCTGGCTAATTACCGTCAGGGTTAAGAAATGGTGGACAAAAAATAGTAAATAGGGTCTTTGCTATTAGGAATCGAAAATGCTAACTAAACCAACATTGTTACTAAAAATTAATCCTAGCACTAACCTCAACTATTCCTAATATCATTTTGACACTAATCTAACCTAACCACTTTAATTTAAGCAAACTCATCTTCAAAATTAAGAAAATTGAAAATTTATATCGCGATTTCCAATAACAAAGACTTCGCTATATTGCCCACCACTTCTTTACCCGCACCGCTAATTACTACATTAGATATACCCAAATTTAAATTTACAATTTAAAATGCTACCGTTTTAAATAAGAAGTTTCTTACCGTTAAATTAAAAAGTTCAATATTTCAGCCAGACACACTACACTTGACGATGACAATCGACAACTGACAATCTGTAAACTAAAAATTATCTTTTCCAGTTTTTCAAAAACTCTTTAGAAAATGAAAGGTCCACACGGTTGAAATTTTCCCTGTTTCAGCAATCCCGTCTATGAGAAAACCATCCGTCAACTTCAATTCAAATTCAAATTAACCAAATCAGTCCTATCTACTACTACGCCAACTAAAACGAGAAAATTTTAGCAACACTCAAGTCACTTATTTTGACCTTGTTTCTTTTCACTTCTCCACTGATGACTGACATACATTGTAAATTGTAACATTGCAAGACGACAACAACTGTGTTGCAGGACTCAATTTAAAACCGTACCCGTCCCGTATGTAACTTGCTTGCAAAATGCAAATTGCAACGATTCAACTCGAAAAACAGGAAAATTTGTATCATTTGCATTCTATTGTGAGTATCATGTGTTTTCCACTCCACCTCCACCAGTGCAGTGTGAATTTATAGCAGTCTCCTCTCCACATCTGGACAAACAGATGCATGATGCAGCACAAAATACAATAGAAAAACGACAGAGCTACGTTTACATGTATTCCACGAGCTATGCAGCTCTGTAGCCGACTTTGCAGATAAGCTTGCGCTATAGCGCGGTGGCGTTTATGTACGAGTCTAGGCCTGTTGGCTTCTAGCCTCTCTAGCAAGTTGCTTCCTGTAGAAAAACGCAAGTCGTAGCGGAGTTGAGTCGATAATCGTTTCAGCCAGATGGAAAATGAAAACAGAACTGGTACTTGCTTGCTTTGCTAGTTTTGCTACTACGCTAAAAAGGTCTCTCCGTTGTGCTGCGACTTGCGACTGCTGCGTTGTTTTTTTTTGTAGGAGTGTGATTTTCCTTTGGTTGACTATGAATAAACAAACTATTTAGTTTTAACTTGTGCGAAAAGGTTCACGAAAGCTCCCTTCAGTTAGTCGATATCGTATTTTGCATTTTGCCTAATTTCATTTACATACCTGATAAAAGTAACTTTTTTTTGCTTCAAAGCTATTTACTACAACGAAGTGGTTCATCATATGAAATGAATTATGATTATGAACCATGAGCCCTTCATGTTCATGCTGTAGCAATTTTTGTAAAGTACCTAATTTTGACCATGGGATAACACTTCACTCTCCTCTCGATAAAGGTGATACATAGCTATAGTTATACTAACACAATTAGTTACATAGTAAGCTATATAGTAAGCTATATGTAAAGTCGAAAATTTTTCCGCGTCTGAGGTAATGAAAACGGCACCATCATCATAGATGTGGCAACGATACTACATACAACGTATTTTTAGTAACTACTTTATTGCAGTGTTTCTTCAGCTTGGCAAATTTGCCAATAGGTATCGCATCAAGTCCACTTCGTACTTGTTTGTTGGTGCACATGATGAAAAAGTAGATTCCGCTATTCTGTCCCATTCTCAACTCCTATTTTGGCTATTTTATTCTTCTCCCATAAAACATAGCCTTTTCTGTGTCCTGGGGCGAATGCTCTCTGCATTGCATTCATTCATTTTCAGTGATTAAATAGGTATTAATTCTTCAACTAAACAGGTATTTTCAGTAAGTAACTGGTACAATTGCAGTTCAGTTTGTAAAAATACATACCTATTAGCATCTAAGAACACATTTAGTAAACCGGGGTCACACAAATCTTAGCTAAGAAACTTTAGCAAAAAAAACTTCCGAGTTTTCCCTAAGTACTCCCAGAAAAAGTTGAATTTATGTATTACATGGCCATGTAATTACTTGTAAAATTATCCATGTTAGCTTAAACTTTCTCCCATTACACTGGCAGTAATAGATTACGTACAGCCTCTTCCAGTTACTAAAGTCATGTAGTGAAACACCATTAACAAGGGAAGTGAGAGAAGAAACAGCTCCAAGCAGGTACTACACACTACAAGGAAACCATTTAAGAATGTTAAATGGACAGGCACTAAAAAGGACATCTCCTTCGTTCCGGGAACGTGCATTTCCATAAAAGCGTAAAAAGTCCATTTCAACCGCCCACTTAAAAAAGGCAGCAAGGAAAAAAATGCTATGCACCACATCACCTCCGGGTTAAACTCGCAAAACGCTTGTAGTTAGCATCTCAAAAACTCCTCATTAACTTTAATGTCATCTCCACATCCTTCTCCAGAGAGAACGATGAGATGCAAAATGCAACAGCAACGTAAAATAATCTGACCTAGGTTGTTTCCCTCACGCCCTCCTACCTTGCAAAAACCAACACCTGGATTTTCACACTAACACTCCAGAAAAAAAATCAATTTTGGAGGTTGTTTTGCAAACTATTATTACCTCACCGAAACTTACAGCGCTTAGCGAAAAAGGAAATTTCGAGAAAGCAACGACATTCAAGTTTTCTCTCGATAAGTTTGTTGCAAATGTACTCATTTCATATGCCAACAACAAAGCACATCCATCCTTTTAAGGTGGCCCTAGCCTTCCAAGAAGGGAATGCAGCGGGCCACCCTGACCGACTTTTTATCTGTTTTATCCTGTTTTGGGTATTCCCCTCTAGTCTCTCGAACTCGTTACATGTTGCAAAAGCCCCAAGTCCAGCTCATTTCCCTTAGCTTGGACAATTTACAACACTGGAGAAATGTTTTTGTCCTTTCTCTCTGCCGTGATCGCTATCTCTCTCCTCACCGAGTTTCCTCTCCTCATTGTATTCTATTCTCGGTTTTTAGCGGGAGGTGGAAAAGGGGAGAAAGTGAGATTACACAATAAACTACCTCCATTACTTACTCCAAAGCTAAGTAAGTTTATGACACACTCGAGAGGAGCTTAATTTTTTCCCTCATAGCAAAAGACCTAAAAAGGACTCTGTAGGCATAGGTATATCTTTCACTTATCTCCGGGAACTGTTTGGACTGTTGCCCGATTCCTTGAAAGAGCATGGAGGAAAAGCTGCATAGTGGAAAAAGGTACTGCAGAGCGGAGTGCCAGTCCCCATAGTCCGAAGTAAATTGAATGAACACGTTCCCACACTTACTTTTAACATATTACCTTACTTCTCCATGAAACTAATGGGGAGTAGCTTGTAAAAGCAGGACAGGCCGAAAAGACAAAAGTTTTTCTTTCCTATACTTTTTTTTGGCATATTATTAGCGCCATCATTGGACTCTCCGCAAAGATGGAGTGGGTGTACTCTGGCTATATGCCTAAAAAATGTATTACTTTCCTCGCAAACTTTTCATCTTGTTTGGGTAAGTGATACCCTAAAAAAAGGGTGTTTTCCTAGAAAATAAAATCGCAAAACTTTTTTTTGCGCTACAAGGGCTACTACCGTGTAGCAATTGATATTGATGATGATGAAAATTAGGTCACTTGCGAAAAGGTCAATCAAGCACTCCATCTTCCTCCTCTTTTGTTCATCTAAGCTGACCTGATTTATTGTAGAAGTGGAGGCAAATGTGTGACTAAGCGCGTGAGCTTAGTCATTTCCCCTGTTCGTTATTACTGAGCTCTCAACCTGGAAGCGATAAATTCCAGGGAGGAAAACTCATAAAGAGCACGTTGTCATACTAGCGCTTGGAACATATTCATGCCATGCTTTTCTAATAAACTTTATCCGGGATGATCTATGTCGTCGAATAAGTGAGTGAGATGAGGTGGATCAAGGTGTTCGTTATGATGGTGATGGGAACTGTGACATGAAAAAGATCTTGTGCAGCATGAGCCTCCACTTTGAAAAATAAGGGTTTGATTTCAGCCCTAGAAAAAATATGCCTCCTCTTCTACAGCTTTGACATTCACAATAAGATCGGAGAAAGTGCTGGATTGGGGGGAAAGTGGGAAAAGTGTATGAGAGATGTGCGTTCTCACCGGGTGGCCTACCCGTAAATGATTATGCCATGATGGAAACGAGACAAGTCAGTTTTTTGCTGCAGCTACTAAAGTAAGCAGATCAATCCTTGGTAGTTGGCTGGCATGTTGCCTTTTCATGATTACTTATGTTTATAAGATATCGGAGTGATGACAAGGACGAAGAGAAAAAAAAGGAATCAGAGAGAGAGTATTCATGTTCACAGATGATGTTTCTTGATAACCAAAGCCATTTGTAGGAAGGGTGGTAGTGGTGATGGTGGTACTAAAAAAAAGGACTTTATAGCTGGACACTGCTAGACCTCTACTGCTGTCTTGTTATGCTGCTGGTATATTTCTTCAGGCATCCATTTTCTCCGCTCTGTTAACTTTTTTTTCTAAAGTAATGATATGACTTTCTCTCCTTCCCGTCATTTTTCAAGCCCTTGTCATTGGGCACACGTTCACATGAAGCGGACTGTCAGTTAATCCGACGACTGCTGGACATGTGTTATCCCCACATAGCCCATTAAAGGGGAACTCTCCCTGCTTATAAATCTACGCCACATTTTCTCTGACGATAATAGCCTTGTACCCCATTTTTCATTTTGACTTTTTCCTTTCTATATAAATGTATATGTACCTACTTATTTTTGAGCCAACTGTGCTCTTCGGGAGAAAAAATTGTGAGCAAAAGATTTTTTCCCCTTCCTATCGCATGCCTGCACACTTTCCTTTCAGCATCCGCTTTTCTTCCCGGGCCCTCCTAAGCCGATTTCATAACCCGTATTGGGTATGCATATGTGTATCCATTGTGAAATCATATTAGGTCCGTCCCAGAGAAAAATATGGGGGAAAGGCCATGGCAAAAACAAGAACGCAATTTATTCAATGTGAGTGCTACTCTCCGTATCCCAGTTTGGTATAAGTAGTGAGCTGTAGGGAGTGAATGAAAGCACATGGTAGAGCATAGTTTATTGCAATCTCTAAATCCGAAGCCATCAATTTTTCAAGACGTCTTTTGCAAAATTGCACACTTCACTTTTTAGTCTACACGCACATCTACATAGCACAACTTTTTCTTGGAAATTACCAACATTTTTGCAAAGTCAAAAGTGCTTAACAGGGAAGAAGGAGGAAGGCATAATGCGGCACTAGCACATGAATGTAAGGACACTGACAAGATAAACTTTTTGACATGACAAAAGATGACAAGGGGGAACTGCTCCAAGAGCACTGCATGGAAACGGTGATGAGAAAAAGGTCAGCAAGAAGTTTTATGAGTGACCTTGTCCGCCTCTCCACTCCACTTTGGCGAGGACAGAAAATTGAACATCGTTTACAGCGCTAATTAACTCCTCCTGCTAGCGCACCAAGTGGATCCACCCACCTACCTAGTAAAGTGATGGATTTTTTCTCCTTCAGAAATTACATCTTTAGAAAGGAGAGCATGTCCATGGACATTGTTCTACGTGCTCCTCCTTTGAACCTGGTTATTAGCATTGAAATATTAATAATGACAAATTGCAGGAAACGGGGGTAGCAGTCAGTTCCGAAAATTTGCTAGTTCCAGGAAACACGTAGGGAAGTTTCAGAACCAGCTCGCAGCACGTAATACCAATAGCGAACGGGACTCGGCCTACTTAAAAGGTTACGTCAGAGTGCTCACACCCGGTACTAATCGCATTTTCCTTTAATGGCCTCCAGCCTACTCCTCCATATTTGTTTTATCGATGCCACAAAATGCGATCAGCCGCCTGTATCGATTTAATTTTCTTCATAAAACATTTTTTATTGCGGAGTCCCTTCCAAGCTCCAGTTTTTATTAATTTGGCCACTCATAGAGTAATCGATGAGAGCAACTTTGAACTAGGCAAAAAACGATTTTGTAGTGGAACACTTGAAAAAATGGCCAGGGATTTGAAGACAAAAGAAAAATAGAGTAATTGGTCTTCCTTTCATGACCGAAGTATCCTCAAAGTGCTGGAACCGGAGGATGCCCTTGTCCTTCACCCATTTCAGAAAATTCATCTACGGAAAAAACTCATTTTAAGTTTGCTGGAGGCTATCAGGAATAAAGGCATGTCTTGAACAAATCTCCATCCACCCAACTACTCGGGAAGTTGATTGGATTGAAATGTAAGGCTTTCTCAGTAAATTTTATTTCCTATCGGAATTTCCTTTCTTTTGATCTCCTGTACAGGCAAGGTCACGCACGTAATACCAAAACGGATTACATACAAGAGCGTGGAAAACATTAATAAAAGTGGTGCAAGATTCGCTCGGGGGAAAATGAGTTCCAGCTGAGGATCGATGCTTTTCTCCCTGGAAATTGCACTTTTTTACGGTGGTCGCTTGTTCACGTGCTGGAGTGCACGCCAGGATATCCTCACCTCCAAACTTTATGCCTGAAATCACACTCTAGGCTTGGGCTTTCACTATGTTTCTTGATGTGGTTAATTGAAACATTTCAGATTGCCACAATGTCATTCATGATGGAAGGTTTGAGAGGGTGGAATTCACTGATGGCCACATTTGTACACTTTCCGTAGAGAAAGATGGAGAAATTAGATATGACAATGTTTGTTTTTATAACTTGATAAGGCTATTTTTAACATTGTTTCCTATTTAGCATTTTGCAATTTCGGATTTCAGTGGTTTTCTGAGCACCATTTCGGTCTTGTACTGAACCGAAATGCACAAAATGTACACAGCGGCTTGCAGAACGTAGTTTCCTCTCAAGTGGAGATAGAAAAATGAAATGTCAAAGGCCAAAAGCCACTTTTCTCTTTTGCATTTTCATCTCATTTCCGCTCTTTTATTTGTACACTTTCCGTAGAGAAAGATGGAGAAATTAGATATGACAATGTTTGTTTTTATAACTTGATAAGGCTATTTTTAACATTGCTTCCTATTTAGCATTTTGCAATTTCGGATTTCAGCGGTTTTCTGAGTACCATTCTGGTCTGGTACTGAACCGAAATGCACAAAATGTCTACAACGGTTTGCAGAATGTAGTTTCCTCTCAAGTGGAGATAGAAAAATGAAATGTCAAAGGCCAAAAGCCACTTTTCTCTTTTGCATTTTCATCTCATTTCCGCTCTTTTATATTTGCAATTTGATAAAAACTTAATTTATTTTTGTTGTTCTTTTAAAACTGGTCCTCATGCTTTGGTCTGTCAAGACCATAGACCGTATCCTCCACTTTGCAGAATTAACTTTTGCTATTGTCATATCCGCTCTTCCGAGCCGGAAGAATTGCAAGCGACTTTTGTTTGACTTTTTCATTCCAAGTACATAAGTTATACAAAATGAGACAAGCCAAAATACGATTTTATTCCCTCGAATGCACATTCTATGGCTTAAACAAACAAATTCAACGTCTGCAGTAAAGTCTTTATTTAACAAAAATTAATGTACAACAAAAATATAGTTTATAAATTATATTTACTAACAAAAAAAACAAAGCGAAAAACAGTAAATTCCAACAAGAGTGAAGGAGAATTTTTAAGTACAAAAAAACAATGTGATGATGATTACAAGACCTTACAATCTACAACAAAAGGACAATTCAACAAACTTGACGTCAGTCAGATAGCTCTCTTCTGTCGCAAACCTTAAATAAAAAATTTAAAGGATGATTACTTTCACTTGAGAACAGATAAAATAGACTGGACACCATTAAAAGAAGAGGTAACCAGTTGCGTGCCTTCCTTTTATTTCTCTTACCTGTCCTCTCCATTTTTCTCAATCTGTTATCTTCCCTCTTAAATCCCTTTCCTCCTCACACATCTTCCCTCGTAGTATAGTTTGCTTCCCAATTCGCACTGCAGCTCCGGAACGAAGGAATGAGGATTATTGCACTCAACCTTGCCGCATTGGGGGAACCGTTGCCCCTTGGGAATCCAGAGATACTCCTCAGGCCGGCAGTCATGAAGAGGTTTGTAGAGCCGTTCACACCGTCCCTTGAATAGTGCCCACTGGTACTTAAGTGAGTACTTGGGTGGAGGTCGACAAAGATTTCTCTCGCATGACGGGAGACCACTAGCATCAGCAACTAACCAGAATCCATCTTCACAATGACCCTATAAGTGGGCGCCGGGATGGTAATATAGCAAACAAAAATAATAAAAATGAAAATTGGCGTGACGCGAATTACTTCCAGATTTTCTTTCCACTTTTTCCCATATCGTGCCCCCTGCACATACCCATGCATAAAACTCTTGTGTGTTCATTCCCTCTTGATAAAGTTACAATAATTTAGGTGATCAACGCTTTCCGGTGCGCCTTCTTTCTTAAATGTTAAATTACTTTCACCTTGGATGAAACTACCCCATTCCGACTTATTTAGTAATCTGATAAAAAAAAAAGTATGCACATTTATGCTATACCAGAAAGTACGTTTCTCACTGTGGAGGGAGTAAGTATAGGATAGAGGAGTGGCTGTGGATATTATCTGATATACGACAACCTGCCCCACTAAGGCGCGGATAATTTACCTCCATAATTTACCCAAGAAAATGTATGGCATGTCTAAAGTAAAACAGGAAAAATTGGACTTTGAGTACGCACATTTTTTAAAAGTTTCTAGTGCCTATGTACTTGAGTACATTACCATCATTCAGGAACATGTGTCGGATAAAAGACATATGATGACGCTGATAGGTCCTTGGCTTATCAGTTGCTTGGAGGTGAGGCTAAAAATGTTTTGAAGCATTTTTTTGCATTCATAAATATACTCAGCTTTTTTATGCTCTACACCTATTTTTTCCAATTTGGAATTTTTCTACCTTTTCCAGGTACTAAGATTACACTGAAAGATACGAACGGAAAAATATACATGCATGTGCCGTGTTTTACCACATCTCATATTTCATACAAAGAAATGCCTATTCCAGATAATGCCACAAAAGCGAGTCATTTCACAGCACACTTCTCGCGTCAAATGGCGCCTGGGCTAATGCCCAGATGGAAATCCACAATGCAATTTCACCCAATCCCTCTGCAAAGCCAAGAGCTCGACGTTATTTTACCCTGTAGCTATAAAAGTGCAATATTTCTTGGACTTTCACTCCGCTTCTAAGAATAGGATTGAATGCGCTTTTGGATTTAGAAAAAAACGATCATTTTCATGTCTGGACTGCACAAATCATTCTTCTGTCAATTTTCTCATATTTCTTTTTCCTGTTCTCCCACTCCTTTTTTTCTAAACTTGTCGCTGCGGTTTTTTTCCTGAGCAACATTCATCGGGCTACTTCTTGGAAAAGCATTCTGCACTATTTGAACAATACTGTACCACCTGCAGACCCAAAAAAGTCAATCCTCAAAATATCCCGACAACGACATATATATACTTTGAGTGGGTTTGACATGCGCCAATAGAAAGGAGAATTTACTCAGTCACTTTTGAAGTTCATACCTCCAGCTCCAGCCATTCCAACTTTTTTTTGCTTTCATGCAAGCACAAAAACATGAAACATCTAAGAAAGCAAAACCCAGTCTGCCTTTTACTCTTTTTCTCCAGTTTGTATAGAAAGCTTGGAGTGTTTCCTGGATAAAACCTGGAAAAGATATGAGTGACACTGGCAATTCCAGCAAAGGCCTGATAACGACTGATCGTGTCGTAATCGACATATTGATAACTTTATGTAATGGTTACAACCTCGACATGGTAAATGCTTCAGTAACGACAACAAAAGAGGAGGACCAGTCCCTATACTTTTTTTGCACTTCCTATAAAAAATATTTTTTTGCGATGCAGCGCCGAGGTAAGGAGAAAGCGGAGGTGATAAAACTCTCTCTTCAAATCGAATTTGCTTTTCACTCCCTATCGCAATAACAGCCCTTGTGATTTGTTCTGCACGGTCTCTCTGAGTGTGGTTACGATACAATCGTGACTGTGTTACAACAACCTTCAAGGAATCTTTTCCAGTATGCATTTCTTTTTTGCTCTTTTTTGGAAAAAGAGTAATTGAATCGAAAACGTGTAACGACAGTTTACTACTCCCCTTTTCGATTTTTTTAGGACTTGGCCAGAGGAAGGAAGAAGGAAAAAATACTATACCCATAAAAAGTTCCCAACTTGAAGAAAAAAACGGTTTTTTGCTGATGGTGATGCTGCGCTCCTTGTATGTGGTCTCTCTATTTCACCAGACGGAGAAAATGTTTTTTGCAAGTTGCGAAAAATATATATATGTGGGTAATATAGGGCAGGATTTTTTTTCTGTGGAGGACACACACCAAGACAAGACAAACGGGACAAGGAAAGATATGAAGGGAGATACACTAGAAAAAATAGAAACTCTGATGGCGATAACGTTTCCCTTTTTCTTCAAATATCTTTTCTCCAACACAACTTTTTCTGTTATAGTTTTTTACTTTTTTCGTCCTAGTAAAAAAAAGTTTTCCATGTCCTCCGCCCTCCCTACCGGCTGGACACAAAAAAGACAACAAACAAACAACAGCCAGCTATATTGCTGGGAAAATGGGTATAAAATGTACCTACGTGAAAAAAACGACCCTTTATTTTCATTCTGTGAAGAAAAAGTTTTTACTCTTTTTTTGAAAACATCTCTATTCCTACCCTTTTTTGGAGCCCCAAACCAGTGCCAGGGAGAAGAAGAAGAAAAAAACTTTTTACATGACAGTGAACGCGCAAGAGGGGAGAGAGTTAAGGAGCGGACAAAACATCTGTTCTGTCACAATAATTTTTTCGGGCTAGTACATTTTAACCAATTTATGATGAGCTTTCACTTCATACCGTACTTTCAACTTAGGAGGAGCTCCTGTACTATGTCTCGTTTGTTGTTTTGCTGTTGTACTTTGTTAGTTGGGAGGAGAGAGTGTGCCACCAACTATCCAACCCCATGGAAAATAGTTTTGTAGGTGAATACATTTCACCATGGTCGATATGACAAATGGAACTCAGTTTGTTCTCTGCCATATCCCATGATCATAAACAATATCAATAAAAAAGAGAAAGCAGAGACAAGCCGTGAATTCCATTTTAGAAGGAAATATGATGTAAGTGGTGGAGAGAGTGGAACCTTTTAATTTGATTATTAGCTCTGCAATATGCTACTCAACTGTTCACAATGGCCCTGGAGAAACAACTTTTTCTCCATTTAAGAGTCATCAGACTGGTACAACAAAAGCTTGCTTTAGGCGTTGTTGGGCCTGCTAGCCAAAATAAAAACCAGCAACCAACTTCTATGCTACTATGGTGGACCAGAAAAACTAGGGCTGAGTGAAAGTCTTTCAGTTTGCGGGTAGCCGTCGTGTCTTTCCTATCCTGAGATTATTAACTACCTATGTGTACCTTATCACATTTCTCACTCGTGCATATCGGCTGTCTCTATCTGTACAGGATGTGAAAGGAAGACGGAAGAAGACGCTATTAATATGAAAGTGTAACCTTTATGCCCTTCTGGATTGCAGAGTTTTATGACGGGTGCCGTTAGCAAAACCGGATAACGTCATGCGTCAGATCCGCCTAGAGAATAAATCCAGTCCAGACAGAATTCTCCAGACTTTAATTAAAAATTAGCGTATATCCCTCGTTGCTCATAATGACGAGGAGAGAGAGAGGAAAAGGATGGGCTGATGAGATAAGGGCATTCTCTTCAACTCGATGGGGAAAATGTCACTAAAATGCTTGACAAGGTTCTCATGCATCCTTCCCTGTAACCGATTTCCGAGTTATTCCCAGCTGCTTTCTGATTATCTTCGAAAGATCATCAGACGGATCAGGAGGGCTGTGTTATAGGCACATCTCCGCGCTTTTGCTTACTTGAACAAACACGAATTTGTACTTTTCCAACTTCATCAAGCAAGAGTAAACAAACAAGTGTGTTAACACAATCCCATCTTCCATCTATCGCCATTTGCCATCCTCATCAACTCATATCTCCCATCATCACATCGCAAACTTTTACGTGATTTACGGGAGTATGCCCAATTTTGAAGCTGTTTTTTCTCTCCTTTTCTCCCCACTCATGAATTTCTCATGCCCAAATATTTAGCTAAATAGGGGAATTAGCAAGATTTTATCCTATTTCCAGTACATCCTCCCACTTCACCGTTTCCCTCCGCTGTGAAGTCAACTACCAACAGCGAAAAAAAAGTAAATTTGCGCTAACAAAGTCTCTCTCCCAAAAGCATGGTGTGAGCAACGATGTATGAAAAGCTGGAACATTTCCACATCAGTTTTACCAGCTCATCAAAGAGTTTCTACATATTTCACGGAGGAAAACATGCACAAATGCTCCCTCGCGATTTTCTCCGCTTAGAAATCTGATATTTGGAAAGTTTCCCCTTTCACCTCACAAGTCGGAAGCTCTCTCCAGGAAGGAAAAGTGGATGGGAAGATGAGCACAAAAAAATCTGTAGTGTATTCCTCCTCACATTGACTCCAAACTTTACTTTACCTACTCACTGACGCCACCTAATAAAGCAAATTCCGCCTTTGTACTTTGTTTACTTCACGAAAAGTGCAGATACAGGCACTAGCTGATGACTATTTTAGTACGGTATTGGCAAATGTGCAATTCATGTAAGAGTAAAGAGGGGATAAAAGTGGATTTCGCAGTGAAATGAGCAAGTACTTCCTGCCCTCTCACTTCCCTTTCTGTTTGCCACTTGGCTTTTGTGTAGTAGCTATAAACCAAGTTCCGACCCGATACGAGAATATGATCGTCCTGGATGATTAGGATAATTAAGGTGATGATGGTAATGAGGTCATTGTTAGAACTGAAGTGGAAAGAAAGTTACAAAGCTGGGAAAATTACCACTCCCACTCATGGGACCATTCGGTTGATGAACCAAGGAGGAAAAGGAAAACGGTTACGTTTTCACTTTATATGGAAAAAAGGGAGGGCATGTAGCGCCGCCTATGATGAAATACCGGGGAGAATATAAAACAAGGTTTTTTCGAGTAGTTTCCGTGTTTGTTCTGGTAAAACCTATTACGTAGTCGGTGGACCAGGAAGCGCTTTCCTTTTGTGTAGTTTTATATTACCTTTGCATTAAATAAACATATATACGAGTTCGCTCAGTTCATTGTTTGCCCCGAGTCGACAAGGAATACGAGCACTTTACCTTGAACAGCGATTCAAGTAAAAATCAAACCAAAAAAATGTTTTTTTACCTGTTCATATGCATAAAAGCAAGACTGGTACACGTGACTGTAGATGAGAGATTTGCACTCGATGTCGTAGTTGCCTGTTGAAAAAAATAGTATTCGAAAAAGTTAATTTTAAAATTGCCGATTAAGTAAAGAATTAAATTGAATAGACTCAGTAGATAGAATTGGAGAAAGGAATGTGTTTAAAATAACGTACAATCACATTCCCCGTATACTTGATCGTTTGGAAGGGAGTAAAAAATCATGTTCTTCCCACAAGGACCCACTTGTCCAGTTTTGTAACATTTCTGGGTGCGATTGTCATACCGGGTCGTCCACATCTCGTATGAGCTTTGACTTTCCAATTCCGGACATAGCTGTTTCCTATTGGGAAAGTTGATACGTTTCATATTTGCATTTAAATTTCGTAAAGGGTCTCGATGACTGCAGCATCGGTGGAATAATCAATACTTAACTGTATTTTTATTTCCTTCGAAATAGGACAAATAATATTTTTTTGGGAAGGAAATCGGATCGGATGAATATTTCATGTTTTGTTTGACAATTCCGAATAATATATTGACTTACTTGACTTTGATGGCAGCCTTCGCTTCCGGTGAGTTGAGTGCTGCTCCACTGGCTCGGGAAATCAGGGAAGCGAAGCAGAATACGGTAGTAAAAAGGATGGAGAGAAGAACGAGGTTGTTCTGTTTCAAGTAAGCCATTTTTTTCTCACTTCACTTTGCACAAAAAAAGCTCTACAGAAAAAATGGTCACCCTTACACCATCCTCCACTCTGAATCGTGTTCTAGTCAACTACTCTCAGAAGGGCTGCTATATCGCTTGAGGAGAGAACCTCACTTGCAGAATAATAAGCTGTATTTTTGCAGGAGGAACGAAAAAAAAAGTTGCCTGAGCCACATTCAAATATATTTTTTGACTAGTACGATGCCATACGATTCTCCTCTTGTCTCTGATCATCGACGACCTCGATAGCCCTCTTTTTGTCAACGAAATAAGAAAAATAGAAAAGTCCACCGAAGGCTGCTGCGACACAGGGAAAGAGAGATTAAATTAAAGATATCTTCTTTATTGCTCTCATGACACAACTTGTGCACTAGAGGCAGCTGCGCACTGCAACTTGATCAACTCTATAGCCATTTTCTATAGAGAAGTCAACGATCGTAAGACGCCTTTTTAACAACTTTTTCACTAATTACAAAAATAATAGGTATTTATCAAGAAATTGCGGCGAGTATAATGCATAATTGCGGATATGCCGAGCGTAATCTGTGCAAGAGGGAATGCGTGGTGTGGTGTGGTGAAGGTGATGAGGTCACTAGTTCAAAAACTTGATCTGAAGCAATCAAGTCGAAAGAGAGCCTAACTTGCTCGTGCTTCATCTTCTTCTCAGAGTACAGATAGGATGGATAAAACTTTGGCCATATATAATAAAAAGAAAACTTGTTTCGCGACTTCCTTCTCTTGAACAGCACACGGGTTATCAAAGAAAAAGGGCTCTTGCGATACTCTCGTGAGAGGGTACAGATACGGAGAGGAAACAACTGCCGATGATTTATTTTTCTACACTCTTCTCTTCTGCAAAAGAAGATCAAATTTAGTTTTCTGAACAAAAAGTTTTGCTTCTGCTTGTAGTGAATGTGAAGGGGAGGACGATTATTTTAGCAAGATCATATTTATTTTCTTCCGTATTATCCTTTAGAAAAAAAAAGTTTTAAGGGGGTATGGATGGGGTGCCACACTCATTCTCATAATAGAAAATGTAAAAATTTTGCCATAGCCATAACTGGTTTACTCACCGTTGATTGTCTAAAAGTAGTAAAAGTAGTAATCATAATCATCCATATCAAAATGTTTTTTTCATGGTGTATTTTACTCCAAATTATATTTTGTGAATTGCAATTTGCAGGCCATCTAGCAATCTACTTACTTTCGCTTTCTTTTATCGTGAGCCATCATCACATCCGCGCATTGTGCAGTTATGGTCATGAAAAAATAATTTATTTCTTGAATTAGCCTTCACTCCAACTCATTTGATGGTTTGACATGGCTCCCTCTGAAAGGAAGCTTTTAGCGAAGAAACTCATCCATTTTCTCAAGCTATTCAGCTAACCTGCCAGAGTGCCATGCGAAGTCCCGTTCTCGGACATTTCTCATCATGACCAATGCCAAAACAACAACAGTGCTAAATTTATTCTCCCATTTCGAATATTACATAAAACTGTTTCCTCCATTCCTCCACATTATAATTTACTCTGTGTGTCCGCACGCACACAACGCATCACAAATTTCTTTGCATGAGTCCATCAGCGTTTCTCCAAAAAGGAAGAGTGTACCGCACCCCTGGAAAGCTGGATCGATCCTTAATGCTGATAACATTACACACGGAAACATTTAGCATTTTTTTCTCCTCTTTCACTCCAGACCACCCACCCAAAAGTATACGCACTTTGTTTTTGTGTGCATTTTTTGGACGAAAAACTCATACAATTACTGCTTGTCTTGACGCTGCTAAAAAGCCACCAACCACAAAAAAAACTTTCAATTAAGGAGGAAGAGAGAAAACAGAGGAAAATGGAAATGTACGAGCAGCACATACATTTTCCCCTTTGATCTCACAATAGAAGGAAAAGCTTTTTTTCGGAAGGACGTGCAACCTCCAGAAAAAAACAAAGTTAAAAATTGATGAGACTTATTGAGCTCTTTGGAGGTGGTATGGCGGTGGGAGCGCTACCACTTCACCGCACACTGCAATCTTACCATTCTTACCCCAATACCAACCTTCAAA